>VXBW01002676.1:514175-690164 GCA_013400375.1 Thinocorus orbignyianus
TTAGGAAATGGATGGAGAGTTTTATTTTTAATTTTATTCTTTTTTTTTTTAACCCTGGTCCTGAACAGTAATGTTGTTTGTGGGTCTTTCCTGGGGTATTCAGCCTGAGCTCTGACAGAGCTGTTGCTGCTGCTGCTTTAAGCCCGCAGCGTTGCTTTATATAGATACTGCCCGGTTTATAGTGTTGCTTTAAATATGCAATAAGAGAGTTCATCTCTATATCAGAAAAGGTTTTATGACGGATCACTGCCTGGCTAGGAGTGTTAATTTTCTTAAGTTGCTTCACTGCAAAAATGTTTTGAAATTGAGAGCCCCAGGCTGGTGATGGGGCCTCACTTGTGATCTCTGCAGATCTGATCCCTTCACCACTAGAAAGCTGTGGTTTTGTGATGGACCTCATGTTGATCAAGCTTAATCCTGGTATTTCTGTGTCCCTTTCTCACCAGTCACCCTCTTCTTAAGTCTGCACCGTTGAACTAAGCTATGGGTGTTGGCAAGACCATCGGAATCCTTGGTAGGATTTAATTATCAGTCCTGGTTTCTTTGCAATAGCATAGGCTTATTGTGTTTTCTCCATAACTTGATGATAAAATAACTTTGAAATAAACAGTGCATAATGGCAAGAGAGAAGGGATTCAAAGACGATTGATTCTGGACGCTCTCAAAATGGCATGCTGGTGTAGAATCAGCTTTCCAGCTCGACTTCTGCTGACGCCATGTATTGATTATGTATTAAGTTGACAGAGGCCAATGGAAAAATCCTTTCTGACTGCGTACCAGGAGTTCTGTGGAACTGTGGTGTGTTCTGCATGGTGACTTGTGCTTTGAAAGTCAATAAGCAATGCCAAGTATGGAAAGAAATATGAACAGAAGAGCTTGTAATTTAAGATGTGGAAGAGAAATCCCTGCTTAGTCTGGCTGTCTAGCCTGCTCCATATCTACCTTTCTAATGTCACTTTCTGGTGACCAGGAGAAGGATTGGGCTGCTTCTGTATGCAAAGATGAGACACCAACTCTACCTGTCACCTTGCAGGGGACCTTCCTATATAAAGGGAGATAGAGCAGGAGGGTTATTTGCTAGAAATCACCTGGGGATCAGCTGTTCTGTACCCGGACCTATGGGAAGGAGATGGCCTCCCCCTTGGTAACACAGCAATGGACAAGAAGGTCATGCCATGGGAATGCTTTCTATTCATGTATAGAGACCAGGAGGGGATTTTAGTGGAAAATGTTAGCCAATCCTTGCTGTTCAGAGCATCAACAGACAAAACTGTGACTCTGAGGGCAGGTGAAGCATGAGTGTTACCAGACTAAGGGCAGCGTGAGCTGTGATGCACAGATATGGCTGAGGAAGGCTTACTCATTTTTCAGGGTTAAGAGGCGCACTGTCAGGCTGTTGGCCAGCCTACAACAGGAAAATATCTCCTGAGACCTTAAAAAGGAGTGAGGAAACTTTTAAATAAGGTTTTCTCTTTGATTGTCTTGCTAGGTGGGACACTGAAACTACTTCTGAAACTACTTGCTGGATAGGAATATACCTGATTTCAGTTGTGGTATGCACATAATGCTGTGTACATTCCAGTCAAGTATCAGTGTCATCCTTCATTGCGTGCCCGAGCCAACTAATTCATGACTGCAGTTCTTTGGCAGGGATTTGCAAATCCGTATTAAACCTTCAGCCAGGGTTTGTTTGTTTTGTAAAAACACAATAATTCAAAAAAATTAAATAATGACTATAAAATCCAAGGCAAGAAAATTTGAGACTTCCTAAATAATAATTTAAAAAAAAAAATCTCAGAAGTTTAACACTGGAAGTTTGAGGTTTTAGTTGTGCTGTGGGTTTTTGATCTTTTTTGAAGTTGAATAAAGAGGAAAGCAGTTTAATGCAGAACAAATTAATGCACATTTCTCTGGGGTGGGGTGATCTTTGTTCAGTCACACCTTTTCCATGGTAACTCAAGTGGCTTAATCAATGATCATCTTTCTAATTGAACTGCTGAGTAGAGAGTTAGAGGCTTTAGATGATGATCATTAGTTTTGTGTGGAATCAGTGAATTTAAGGTAAGCAATGTTAGCAAGATGTTCCTTTTTTCATATGATCAGTGGCAGGTTTAAGAAAAAGGTCAGTATCCTTGTTCATGTGCTGCCTCTGAAATGTACGTCATCAACAACAATAAAAAAATACTCTCAAGTGTTTTCAGAAATATATTCAGAAAATAGCAAGAAAGACAGGGAAAGAAATGCCTTGCATCATCCCAGACATATATACCTGCTTGGCTCTGTTAGGGTGGATTCTGAAACTCTGCTCAGGAATGTGAAGTTTCCCGAAACAAACCCCCAGGCACAGGGAAGGGAAGTCCTTGTGCAGTTGGCTTCTGCCTTCTGGCCAGAGCCGCCCACAGTGGCACAGCCCTGCCCTGGCGCACTGGCCAAAAGGGTGCTTTCGGTAACAGGTCCCTTCCTGTGGAGCAGAAGTTTTATGGTTCATGAGCAGAACTGATGCTCAGTCTGGGGACTCCCAGGAGTTGTGCAGCTACTGAGTGTACGTTGAATGCCTGTGTCCAGTGCAGTGGCACATGTAGAGTGCTTTGCTGGGGCTGAAAAAGTTGTGGGATTTTTTTATTTATTTATTTTTTTTCCTCTTCCCTCAGCAGAAGCAGCTTTCGGTATTCCATCTGACCTGCAGACTCTTCCCACATTTCTCCAGGGGAAAGGGAGGGGCGGGAGGAATCCAAGAAAACCACATGCAGCAAACTGATGGGCTGTTGCAGAAAGCTGTGCACTGGTTGTTGGTTGAACATAGATGGCACAGAAGAAGTAAAAATCTTTTTCCTGTCTGATGATCGAGGGTCCAAGGTCTGGATGTACATACTGTGCATAACTATCCTGGAGAGCTGTTCATACTTTATAGGAGGGCACTGTGCTGTTGCTAGTTTGACTACAAACAACTAACCCTCCAGGGCAACCAGATGAACACCACGCCTCTCTGCTTCCTTCTTGCCAGACCTGTTGAGGTTCGGTAGCATCTCACACCTCCCTTTTGACACAGGAGATGTGCAATGACTGAAATGAGTGGAAGTGTTTGCAGAGCTGTGCTCCTGAATTGCTCAGCAGCTGGTCATTGTACGCTGGCTTTAACCAGGGGCAATAATTCGTACTGAAGGTGTCTGGCAACCCAGGAAAAAAAAAATAATTAAGCAAACCACCACCCAACAGCTGGTGTTTGCTCCCGGCTCGTGCAAGTGGCACCTACCTTGAGTTTGTACAGCCCTTGCCAGAGAGCAGTGGAGGAACGTGACTTGAATCTTGCTGTTGAGTGTATGATGTAACTTACACTCACTTTGGGGTGGAGGCAGAAGGGACAGTTGTAGCTTTAGACAAATGTCTTTCCTCCCCTACCACCTCAGCTAACCCTTTGTTGGTGTTTGTTTTTGTGTTCCGCCCTATTCAGTAGGAAAATGGAAGTGTGAGTATGAAATTAATGACAAACCGAAGTTCTGATATCATAGGAGTTATTATCTAATCAGTTCTGTTAAGACATTTGCAACTATGCCTACCTGTCTGTCCTTAGCTACATGGCGGAGCCTACGGTGCTGTATTTGCTATGTTTAGTGTGCAGGGTTGTGTCATTTTGTCTAGTACAGGAGGTGAGAATCCAAGAATCTCAGCCTGGGATGTGTGAGGTTTATGTGACTATGTGACTTACTTTGGTATAGCAGTTCTTTGTCTCTTAATTAATATCTCCTCTTTTTTAACCCTTCTTTTTTTTTCCCCCCATTTTTTTTTTTTTTTTTTTTTGAAATGCATGAAAGTTACATTTTTCAGATAGATTCCTTTTGCCCTTGGTAGAAGTTTGATGGGAATCTTTGGTATTGAAAGACTTGTCTTGGGAAAGCAGAAAGAGGCATGTTGTAAGACCACTGGTGTAAAATGCCTGTTTCTTCCTAGCTTGTTATAAAGAGATACCTGGATGGGGAAAGATCTGTGTGTACGCAGCAACGTCCTACCCTTTATTTGGAGGCCTATAGGTTTTCCTATTTTTCTGGGCATGTTTAGTTTGGAGAACAGGAGGCTGAAGGGAGACCTCTTTGCCCTCTACATCTACCTGAAAGGAGGTTGCAGAGAGGTGGGTGCTGGCCTCTTCTCCCTTGTGAATAACAACAGGACCAGAGGAAATGATATGAAGATGCAGCAGGGGAGGTTTAGATTAGATATTAGGAAGAATTACTTCACTGAGAAGGTGGTCAGTCACTGGAATGGCCTGCCCAGTGTGGTGGTGGAGTCACCATCCCTGGAGGTATTTAAAAAATGTGTAGACATGGCACTTCAGGGCATACTCTAGTGGCCAAGATTGTTTAGTTGGGTGATTCTTTCATGTTTTTTTGCAGGTGTGTGTGTGTGTGTTTGTGTATGGTTTGACTTGATGATCTCAAAGTTTCCTCTCAACCATGAAGATTCTGTGATTCTGTGAATCCTGATATTAAGCCTTTGTCCTGGTTTGGTTCTTACACTTCTTGCTGTGGCAACCAGTGGACAGGTCAGGTGACCCCAACGACCCCATGGAGTGTTCCATCCCATCTGCCATGCTCAGTATAAAAGCTGAGGGACCAAAAGGGTTGGGTTGGCTCTTCTTTCATGGCTTGGCTTCTTCAATGATTCTCTTTCTTCAGTGAGCTGACAGCCTTGTTATTCAGGCTTGTGCAGATATGAGGAAATGGGTATCACAGAACATTGCTGGGAGGCTTATATTCACCCCAGCAAACTTCTGTCTACATTTGATGGACCGTTTCTGGGAGAGCATTGTGACCTCCCTGAGAGGAAGCTTGCTGGGAGTGCTGGAAGCACTTCAGAAAATCTGGCTCTCTTCCCTGGCCAGGAAGTTCTCTTCAAACAGGGCAGGATATCGTCCTTAATAAGTCTCTGAGTTAGATGTGAATGGTAGGGAGTTCTTGCATTATTTTGCCATAAATTGGTTCTTTCATATCAAAAGTACAGCATCTGCCTGCTATAAACACTGTGCTCTCATTTATGCTGTTCTTGTCCAGGTTGAAATATGCTGGCTGTGCATTAACAAATCTGGGATGACTGAGTGTTAGCACCATGAGGTCACCATGGCTGTAATTAGCCAACAACCAGCTGCGTTTCCCCTGTAGGCATGGGCCAGCAAAAACCTAGGGGGGTCAGGCTTGCCCATGAGGGCAGAGTGTAACTCTGCAGTGTTAAAATCACATGTATATGCTGACAGGGGTCTTGCATTTAGCATCACATCTAGCTCTCCCTCCGTATCTATCAAAGCATCAGTAAAGAAGCCCCGTCTGTGAAGAGCTGGAAAATGTGGCACAGGGAAAATGCCTAACCAGTGCCCTGCAGTGAGCTGGAACATGGGAAGAGAAAGGGTACTTCTCAGTTCAGGGAATTTTTGGCAATCATGTGGGTGAGAGCAAGCTCTTGTCCAAGTCTTTTGAGTTTTTAGCTGCTGGTGTTTGGGAGCTGGGTACCGTGGTGAAGGAAGTGCTGTGTCTCTTGGAGGAGTGGAGCCATGCTGTGCCATCGGGTAGGAAAAGGAAGTGTTACAAAACACACGTGTCATGTGTGGTAGCAACACTATGAGCTTTGAGGCAGAAGGGATCATCTGAACACCATCATCGTGGCACTCTCAGCCCTGCCTTGCAGCGCTTGGCTGTGTGTCTCTTGCAGCGACGATGAGGAGGGTGTTGGTGATCAGAATGTTCAGTGCAGGCAGACCCGTGACCTTCCCCACCAGCAAAGCACGTTTCTATTTTGTATTTGAGACTTCACAAGTGGATTTATGGTAACAACTAAGGAAAATATTACTTGCACCTTATTACTCACGTTTCCTCTCGGGTGTAACCTACAGCCGGATACTGCTCTTTACTTTGCTGGCCCATTGTTAATTTGTCCCTTTTATATGGTGGTTTTGCAGCTCGTATTATTTGTTATTTTGTCTGCATTTTACTTTAATGAGACAGCCTTTTTTTTTTTTTATGGTGAAGTCAATTTGGGACTTGGCTCTAATTCCACTGAGTAATCTTATGAAAAGAAAACTTCTAGTACTATGCTGCCCTATTTGTATGCTTGACAGCTTTAGATGGAGGGGTAACCCCTAGTTTCTATTATACGTGTTTACATGTAACACTTTAGTTGACAATCTGTTTTGCTGTATACTGGCTCCATCACCAGGCTTTTCAGTAAGATCTGCCTTTTGAAGCATGAATATGATAAAATTCTTGTGTTAGTTTTAATTCTGCAGTATGTCAGTTTAACTTGTAAAAATACGGATATTTTTATGACAAGGTGCTGTGTGCCGTGAAGAAGCTGTTAAAAATCAGCCGTGCCAATTTAAACATCATGGAAAATATTGTAATACAGTCTGACACTTTGCAGCATGAAAATGACAGACTTTGTAGAGCATGAAGTTCTCCCTGCCAGCTTTTTGGGAGCTTGGTTAGACACTGTCTTTGGTATATCCACACTGAAGAAGAAGAGCAGCTTATGCCTTCTGTCTGAACCATTTTTCAGGTGGTGTGGGCAAAAGAGCAACTGGTTGCTCTGTATTGGTCTGCCCAAAAGCAGTGGCTGGCTTTTCAGAGCCTGGCATGGGTGGTGCAAAGAGAACTTCCTTGGGAGATCTCTGTGGCTTGTGCATGACTGGGATTTGATAGTTCGTCTGGGCCTGGGATGTGAGGAGCTTTAAATAAGAACATATGGGAACAGATCCAACGGTGCTGTTGCACGGATTGTAGCCCTGTTGTGGTGCAGGCACAGTTTGTGGCTGGTGGGGCTGCTGTAGGAAAAGGCTGGTGGTGGTGCTGGCCCGTTTCAAGCCACTTTTCCTGGTTGTGTGCTGCCCAGATGGAAACCTGGACAGCTTAACACAAACGCCTCTTGAAGCACGTGTTGGTAATGGGTTGTGTTACTGGTTTCTAACTTCCCTTTGTGTATAGAGAGAAGTTTTTAGCCGCCGCGCAGGAGTAGTCTGCACGGAACACATGAGTGGGGTATGAATTGAGCAGAGATGTTTCCAGCTGCTTTTTTATTTTTTCGTAGGCGATTTGTTGGCTTTGCATGGGAGAGGTTAATGATTTTGTTGGCAGTGGTTCTGCAGCAGAACTTGTTTCGAACGTATCTGGGGATACACGTGTTAACAAAACAGTTTTTGTTTTTCAGATTGCCAGTGCTACGAAAATAGAGGCTTCCAGAAGAGAAGTCTTCGGCTGGTGAAGAGTCAAGGGCAGTGTTGAGAATACACCCCACCCACCCCCCGTGCTTTTACCCCAGGATGCAGAGGGGAACAAGGCATGTGGAGAGCAATTAAATTATGCAAGGTTTGTTTGTTTTTATTTTGTAGGTTTGTTTATTTCTGAATGTATAAATTGGCTTATGTTGTAGGCCAAGGTCCAGATACAACTAGCTTAAAACTTGCTTTAGTCCCTGGGTCTTGACATCCCTTATTGGCTGGGTGCCTTTGAGGTTTTGAAGTCACCCCAGGGTGAACACCAGCATCTGGGGGGAACGTAGGCTATCCGAATTGTTTCTCTTGAGGCATTCATCCAACTCTTAATGCCTCTGACTTCAAAATAAGTTGTATTTACAAAACTTCAGTCCAGACAAGCGTGCAAGTCTGTAAATAGCATAGATGCAGTTTTCCATACTTAACTTAAGGAGGGAGAAGGAGGGGTTTAGGTTTTTCCTGCCCAGCTGTTAAGAGTGTTATGATGTGGTAGATGTCTGTCTATCAAAGGAGAGGGGAGGGATGAGCAGTTTCTGGAGCAGACTGCATTGTTCCAGAATTAGACAGAAAATTAGCAGCAGAGGGATGCCCTGCACCTGATGTCTCACTCCCCAAAGGACAGAATGGTGTTAAGGTTTAGTTCTGGTGATCATCAGATGTCTTTCTGCTTTAGTCATGTATCTTATGTGTGGCATATGAGGGAGATGCTTTGGTTGCTGGTTTGAAAGACCTGGTGCAACTGAGCTTACTGGAGGGCAGGTTTCCTCCACCCCCTTTAGTTTTGTTGTGTGAAATAAAGGGGTGATTGTAGAGATTTTAAAAGACTGAGTCATGATGCTCTATAAAGGGGTGATGAGAAAGTGTTCATTTTTCATTTTAATTGCTTCAGCATTGTTTGCTATCATTAGTTGAAGAAACCCCACATTGCTGTTAATACCGTGGTATCTGCTATGCTATATATGCTACTAGTTAACACAAAATCCAGATGTGTTTGGGCTTTGTAGGAGGAATCTACTAAGCAACCCTAACAAAGTCACCTTTTAGGAAGTTCAGGCCTGTGGGCAGCTCTGCGCATCACAGAGTCCTAGGGAGAGGGCTGGACCTGAACACATCCAGTTCATCCTCATTCCCCAGGAGTTTGTCTGGTGCGATCTTAAACACATCCACTGGCGAGGGCTGCAATTTCAGAGGGATTTGGTCTCATCCCATACAAGGACAGGATTGCTTTTCTTGCCTGACAAAACACTTTGGGGCAAAATTGTGCTATATAAACAAGGGTACTCTTTAAGTTGCAGGTTTTTCTCTGACTGATGCACACCAGGCAGGTGACTCTTATAGCTGATCGTTATATGATATTAAACAGTTAAAAAATTTAAATATATATTCTGTTTATTTTTTAACCTACTAACCTCATTTAATATCTCTTTTAATACATATAACATAGTGTATATGTATAATATATGTATTTATATTTTAAAAATAACATATAGAGAGTATATAATGGAGCATTGCTACATTTTGTAATGACTTTTAGAGTTCCGCCATTTGGAAGGAACTTAGGGCACTGATGCCTCTGAAGTAAATATGCACAAGCTATGCATTTCCTGTTCTAAAATTGGTAGAGTATTTGACACATTCTTTTCTAAAACAGACAAGTGGTTTTTAGTATTGGCTTGTATATTCAGGATATATTATAAAATGAAGAAGATTTGCAGGAGTGATCGTTGTTATGTTGAACATAATTATAACAGCCTTGAAGCTCTTCTGAATTTTGTAGTTCTCCCTCCTCAAAAAGGTAAAGTACAACAAACAACCCCAAAATATTCAGCTTCTAACTGATTTTGATAAGAGGACAGCTGTGATGCTGTGGAATTGTAATTGATGCAGCTAGACTTACTGTTCTGGTGTGTTGTGCCATGCTGCATTGCCTCAGGTTAAGAGTGTCACTGAGATTTTTTACACCGTAGCACTCATAAAAAGTCTTAATTTCTCATGTTAGCAAAGCTGTTGGAGGCTTGGTGGATTTTGTGGTATTTGGTATTTTTTTGAGTGCTTTGTTTTGTTTGTTTGTTTTTTTCTGATCTGTATTAGTAAAAAGAAGTATTGAGCCTGATTTTAAAATATAATGAAACTGATGTCTGTTGGGGGATTAGGTCCCACAACCATCAGGGCTTGCTGGTGGTATTTTGCCATATTTCAGTGCTGTGGATTGGATGCACTATTTATTGCCTTGCAAGTTCTTCAGATTTTTAACACTTCTTTTGATTGTGATCACGTAAAGCTTTCCAAACAGCAATGAAAACCCCAGAGTGACTTTGTCAGTGGCAGAAGGTGAATTTGAGAACCATGTGAAGACACAGAAAGAGAAAATTACAGCACAGAGATTCCTAATGATAAACGGACCGAGAGCATCCTAAAATTATAAAGCAGTATGGTGCATTAAAGCATGAATTTGCATTTTGGCTAAGGCGTAGCTGCATTTTTGGGCTATCCCTTTAATTCTGCTCTGTTAATTACCTGCTGACCAGTTCCTGGGCTGGAAGCAGCAGGAGCTGTGCCTGCAGCAGTTCCCTGACATAGTGGTTTCTATCAGACAACAATGAGACTCCTTAAGGTTACTTTGAAACCTGGGGTCTCCTGCTGTAGACCTGCAGACTGACTTGAACAGGGATCTAATTAAAAAGTCCAAGACACTGAATAAAGCTCACAAGTGCCATCTGTTCGGTTTTACAACCTGAAATTGTTCAGTGAGTAGCAGTAGCAAGTTTGATTGTTCCTGTATTTGTGTTGCAGATGAATTTTGTTGCAGCAGCTGACCTGTGCAAGCAGAGCTGTGCAGGACTCTGTCAGTGTTAATAACTGCATGAATTTCATTAAGTATTCCAGTAAAGTATGTTCTGGACATAGTGGTGGTGTAAAACTTAATCTTGTGAGGAAGGCATTAATACCCTGCAAGGCCCTGTGCTGATTTCCAAGCTCGGACCATATTTGCTGCACATGCTGGACATGAAGAAAGTACCTGCTAAAGTACCTTTCCTTAGGCTCCGCAAGAGCAAGCTCTTCCTGGCTGGCAGGACTTCCCCACTGGAAGGAGGCACATGGATTGTCCCCTTCGCAGGGTGATGGACTCTGGTTCCCCAGTTCTGAGGGCTCCTGGTTCATGCCACTGAAGAACCTGCTTGCTGTGTGTTGCACATAGGCTTCAAATGAGGCACTGGAACAGGTTGCCCAGAGAAGTTGTGGATGCCCCATCCCTGGAAGTGTTGAAGGCCAGGCTAGATGGAGCTTTGAGCAACCTGGTCTAATGGGAAGTGTTCTTGCCCATGGCAAGGGGATTGGAACTGGATGATCTTTAAGATCCTTTCCAATTCTAACCATTCTGTGATTCAAAGCATCGCTCTACCTTGGGACACAACTCAAGACACAAGATACCCATGCTACACACCGACTCTCAAATTGCTCTGCGGAAGACCCAAGTTAGGCAGAAAGCTGGTTGTTGTGAACTATGGATGTGCTGAAGGTGGTGAGAGTGAAGTGCCTGTTGGTATGTGTTCATGCTGGATCTTCAGTGGTGCTATAGCCTGAGAAAGATGGACACCTGATTTTTCAGAAGAGCCTCTTTTGAAGCAAAGCTGATGTATAATTGAGATAAGTAGGTCACTGCACGCTTACTTTAATAGCTGTTTAATTATGACCCAGCATTGCTGGAACATGCAGTAAGATTGTGGACTCAGATGTTTGATTAAGATAGGATCATAACTCCGTCTGTAGACTTTTGCAACAAATTGTTCCTTGGTTAAAGTAATTAAAACCAAGGCTTGGTTCCTTATCTCCTTTCCAAGTGAAAGTCTTACTCATGTGGTTGATTGAGTGGGGGTGTAGGGAAACCCCAAATTTGTGATAGAATGATCAAGAAGCTAATCAGACATGAGGGGAAAAAAAATGCATCAATTCCTTCTCGTAAACCATGGAACAGAGCAATCTTAAAAACTCATTCAGTAACATATAACATTGGTACAAACAGTGAACATTCAAACTTCATGTGAAACAAGATAGGGACGTGGCAGAAGGAAGCCTTGTGGCTATTTGGGCAGGCCTCTCTCTGTGACTGATGTTCAGACATACTGTGTGCAAGAGGAAAAGTGCAAAAAAGGTGGAGGAAGCAGAAGGACACATGGGTCTGCTGAGGAAAGCCTTGCTGTTTAAGCTCTGTGTTCAGGAAACTATTTCTTATGGACAGGCAACAATAGATAAACTCAGTAAAACTGAGTTACTGATTTCCTAAAAAAATCAATCATCTGGTGTGTGCATTTTTTAGCAGTGTAACCCTAGAAGGAATATACAAGGCCCTAAAGACTTCGAGCTGAGATAATATTCCTATCTCCAAAGCTGGCCAGCTGTAGTTAATGCTTACTCTTATTTTCTAGTTATACATTAATTTTCTCGTTGCTTTAATGTTCTCTGTCATGGCCTCGTCTTCCACTGCCCCACAGTTCGATTGCACCGGTAGCAAGAATCATCAGCCTTATTAAAGATGACATTGAAAAGTCAGGCACGCCTGGCAAAGTTTGATGATGCTACCCTCCAGCCACGGGGCAGCTCTTCTTGTTACGTATATCTGCTTTGACACTTCTGCAAGCTGGCGCTGCTGGCAAGATGCTGGGATGGAAAGAGCAAAGTGGCACCTTTCCCCCACGGAGTTGTTGGGGTGGTGGGGTGTGGGGAGGGGAACACAACTTCCCGGGGGAGTGTGGAGCCGCTGACCTGTGGTTCCCCTGGGATAACTCCCTATGTGCCTGCTTTTGCTCTGTGGCCAGTAAGATGTAGCTTGTCCATCAATGCTGGAAAGCTCATCCTCCTTCCCCTTAACACGAGGTGGCAGGGGATTGGTGCATGTTGGTAATACAGCTGATATGCAGTAATCATAGCCCCAGGTTTTTCCTGGTCTGTGTGGCCAGGCCTTGAGTAGAAACGGTTGGTTCTCCATGTGTGAGCAAAGGAGCAGAAGCAGTATTTGTGTTTATATTTCTCCGGGAGGCATTTTAACCAAGCTCCCTGTCAGTCGGGGTAGATAGTTATTTTCCCATCATCATCACCAGGCTACATCCCTGCTCAAGATTCTGACAGCTGTTGTTTTTTTTATCTGCTCAGAGATGTAGTCTCCTGTTGAGGAGGAACTCTCACTTCTGCTCCCTCTTTCCAGTGTCCAATGAAACCTTATGGCATGATCTACTGAGATATTGTCTTCTGTCCTGATGTGTCAGAGGTTGGGTTTTTTTGGTTTTTATTTGTTTTGTTTTGGTTTCCTTTGTTTTTTTCTCTTCCCTAAAATTATGTACACGAAATGTTCCCTACAATCTCCAACTGAATTTGCAAATGGAGATTGTCTCTTAAAAACTGTTACACTTTCATATTGGAGAATGACAAATTTAATAATTATTGGCTGTGTAATACAGGATAATGTTAAATAGGATTGGAAAATGACCTTGGAAATAGAAGATCCAGAAAATAAAATTATGAATATCCTCATTTCAAAACAGAGTTGATATGTCTTGTTCACATGCTCAAGCCCTGCACAATCTTTGATGACTTATAGAAGCACTATTAAAAAGAAACACGTAGGGGATATTTTCTCTCTAAAAGACAATATTTAAGAAAATGTTACGTTTTCGTGCTTGCTGTTACATGCAGGCTGGTGCTTAGTCCAGTCTAAGTGTTGCATACATTCATGGGACCTGAAATTTCAATTACTGTTCCATCTGGTGTGTTGTTGGCTTTTTAAAAGTGAATTATTGATGAAATTGGACAAAACAGGTGTGCTAAATTTGACATTTTTATAAACAACACTTTTATAAAAAACAAAAAACCCCACCCCATAATGTATAATAATTCAGTAGTTCTGGAGTTCAGTGCACTTCTCTGTAGCAACACTAATCTGGTAGAAGTTCCTACAGCGCTACAGAATTTAGTTTTCAAGTGGTTGGGCCACTAAATGTAGTCTCAGCCTATTCATTAAGGTCTTGCATGAAAGCTCTGCTTTTCATATACTGATATTGTTGCTGTTTAGGTCAAGTGGGTTATTTGTATAAGAGTAACAGCTATAGTTAGAGTCCAGTATCTTATGAAAGACATTTGGCCTTTAGGTATATTTATTCTTTGGACCTACCAAGCCATTTGATTTCCAGAAACATTCTTCCTTTGAAGTCTCTGCAATATATCTGAAGAGGTGACAATATAATTGCAAAGCTCCCTTTTATTTGGGACTGGAGTGGAATTTGAATGGAAACCAAATGGTGCCACCCACTTTCCTGCATCCCTGATAAGGGATCTTGGACACTGATTGCTGAGGGACTTTCCTCTAACCTTAAAAAAAAAAAAAACAAAACTAACTTCCCCCTTTAGTTTTAGAAAATGCAGTGCTCCTGATGTAGTCACTGCAAAACTAAGTTTTAACATTGTGGATCTTTTCCCACACTGTTAAAATGTGATAGATATTAAAATGTGTAAGAGCTGCTGTGTTGTGTTTTGCTGGGCATGAAACAGTGGAAAGGGCAGGGCATGGTCCAGATCTGTAATGCAAGGTCTGATAAATCAACCACTGAAGCATTGAACTTTCGTCTTGTTGGCATATCAGAGGGGAGCGGCAGAAATTGCATGGAAGATCGAAGGCATCGGAAGTGGTGATTAAAGCACTCTTCTTTGTTGTTTTAGTTTTGTATTTCAAAGCTTTTTCTTTACCCTTTTCTGCTTTATGAGTTGGCATGATAGACGAAATTCTGTCGCTGTTGAAGTGAACAGGAAGTTTGCCACAAGCTTTAATGGGACCAAGATTTCACCTGTGGTGTTTTAAGATGATTTGAGTGTTTATACAGCGCATGTGTATTTGATGATTCATTGGTTTGTAGGTAACAGTGAAAGTGTTAGGTATCTTTTTCAGCTACCTGAAGGAAATGATATACTACATATTTTTAGGGTGGGAAGTTTCACCTAGTTACAGGTACTGATTTTCTCAAAACTTCCTTGTTTGACATGGATGTTCTCCTGCTTACTGTCTTGAAACAGCCCTGCTAATTCCTCTAGTGAGTAAGGAGAAATCAATTGCAAGCAATAATTACATTTAAAGTGTGTGCCAGTGTAACCTGCTTGTGTAGATCTGTGTGTATTTAAATTCATATAGAACACTGCTGCGCTTTTTTTCCTAGAAAATAATATTATAAAGATGTATTATATCGATTCTTAGCATAGGACACTCATGTCAGACGTATGTTTTTTTAATGTATTGTATACTTATCTGCATAAGTGGCTTTCTTACGTTTTAATTTCCATGAAAAGAATATATGAAGTGTGAATAGGAATAGTAGAATATTGAGCAATAATCAGTAGGCTGAGATATTTCTTCATTTTCTGGCTATTTTTAACTGGTAAAATTTACTTAGATAAAAAGCAGTTCTCTGTACTGGGTATTGGTTAAACCCTCGTGAGCTGTGTCCTAGCATTCTTTAGTGAAAACCATGTTAAAATGTTCCTGAGTTCATCTGGCTTCAAGGATGTCATCTTCTGTTGCAGGTAGGCAAACCTGACTGAAACACAATTATTTCTTTTCATCTGTGGCATCTTGCTGTAATCTGAACTAAGTGCTCTTGAGGGCAGGGACTGTGTTTTTACTCTGTCTACTACCTGATGCAGTAGGAGCTTTTGGGAAGGGAATGGATGCTTTCGACCATTAGAGTGGAAAACACATGCTAAAGGGATGGTATCTAAATGGAACTGACAGTAGTTCTCAGAATCATGGAATGGGATTGGTTGGAAGGGAGCTTTAAAGGCCATCTAGTCCAGCTGCCCCTGCAACGAACAGGAACATCTTTAACAAGATCAGGTTGCTCAGAGCCATATCTAACCAGACCTTGAACGTTTCCAGGAATGGGGCATCTACCACCCCCCTGGGTAGCCTATTCCAGTTTCTTGTTTCCCGTTTCTTCCTTCTATCTAGTCTGAATCTACAGTCCTTTAGTTTAAAACCTTTTGTCCTATAACTACAGGCCCTACTAGAAGGTCTGTTCCCATTTTCCTTATAGACCCCCTTTCATGAGGGAAGCAAATGAGAAGACAAGAAAGCTCTGGCATGAGATTAGCTGCAACCTTTTTTTCCACGTGGCCTTCTTTTCCCCAGCCATTATTTGGGCATTCACCACAAGTTAATCTTCAGCTTGCTTGTTTGCACAGCACCTGCAGGTCCCCCTATCTATCCCTGGCTGCCATAGATGAACCATGATGATACCAAACAGTTAGTGCCCAATAAAGCATATTTCCAGGTGGCAAATAACTAACCATTCCATAGATTGTTGCCTTGTTCGTCCTTTTCTACTCTCAGGACCCAGAAACTGCGCTGGGAGAGGGAAGCCTTTTTGGTGCTTGCTCATTCTTTGTGTCAGCAGCATCTGGGTTGTTTCAGGAGCTCAGCAGATTGCTGCACTAGAGCTTAGGAAATTATTGTAAGATGTCTGTGTTGGTTTATTTCCTGTGTGTCATTTCCTGTGATATTTCTACAGAATAGCCCTTTCTGTTACACAGACATAAATCACTGACGCTATAATGCTGCCATAGAAAATGGAGCAGTTTGTTAGCCATGCACACACACAACGAGACTGTAGCGCTGTCCACTAGTGCTATTAAATATACTTAATATAGTGGTAGATTTCTGGAAAATCAAGAGTGAATTCCCGTGGGAGTAACAAAATAACAAATTAGGGGATATTTGTGTCCCATTTTGTGATAAGTCTAAATGTATTTCCGTCTTCTGAAATGCTTTTGGAACAAGTTGAATTTTTAGCTAATGTACATATCCTCCCGCTTTTACAGCCTGTAATTTCTTTACTGTTGTCTTTGTTCTCCTCAGAACATTTTTCATTTCTTTTTAAAATAATGTGAATTTAGATCAAAGTATTAGCAAATAGCACAGGATTGGCTGTACACCCAGAATCTCAAAATCAGTATTTGTCCAGACTATATATAGCCGATTGATTAAAGTGGTTTCAGGTTTTGTGCAAGTCAAGAAGCTATTTATGTGTGTTGGAATAAAAGCCATAGTGTTGAACAGAGTTTTGATTATTCACAGAAGTTGGAAATGAAAGATATTTGATTTCCAAGGCTTTTGTAGAATCAGTAAAGGAAGATTTATCGTAAAATTCAGGAGATGAAGGGTGGGTTTCCTAAGTTCTTTGGACTTCACGGGGAAAAACCACAGAGAATGAAGTTGATGTTTGACAATTTTCAGAAATTAATGTATTGCAAGGCCAGAAATGATCACTGTGATCATCTAATTTGATTTCCTGAATAACACAGTTTGCATGACCAAATTTTTTTTTACTTTCTAAAGGAACATGAGTTCACGTACTTTTGTTTTTTGCAAAAAGAAAATAGGCTGCAATCCTTGACGGGCTGCTTCATGATTAGTATATTTCTGTAATTCCCCCCAAACCTTGCTTTGCTGCTGGTCACTGCTGGAGACTGATTCTCCTGAGTGGACCTGTGAGCCTCACCCACCACGTCCCCTTCCACATTTTTGCAGAGTGTGATGAAATCAGTGGTACGTGGTACTTTACCAGCTGCTGCTTCTCTGTATGTGTTTTGAGAGACAGCACGCAATGCTAAGAAATCCTTTCCTGCTGAACTAAGCATGCGGCCTATAGGAAAAGATGCAGCAATAGAGCTTGGAGTAGTTGAGCCCCGTCCATCCCTCAGCCACCATTCTGCCTGGAGAAGCCCTCTTGTCCATGCACCCATCTCTCTTCTTCCTGTCTTTCCCTCCTTTCCCCTACCCTCCACTGGGGATAACCATACCACTTCAGCCCAGCACTTCTGGATTTGTAAATGAAAAGCCTCATTCATTATGATAATATACCCTGTGTAATTGTTGGAACATGCTTTGCCAGGCAGTAGCAGGTGGCATTCAGCAGTAAGCAGCCTGATTTCTGAACTAGTTCCCACAGTGGAAAATTGTAAAAATTTCCCTAGACAAAGTCTTGGCATCACTGAACACTCTGGGGATTTTACCATCAATGAGATCTGGGTCAGGATTTATCCATTGGTGGTATTTTTTTTTTTCTTTTTTTCTTTCTCCCCCCTGTCCTTGGCAGCTTTGAGGAAGATTTGCCCTACTGGGATGGAGAGGACAATCTCATTGTAATGCTGGGCGTTGCCTCTTGCAACAAACAGTTATGGTTACTGACGGTCCTGGTCAGAGCCATGTCATTAGTTAAAATGTTGTGAAATTTGAAAACTGAGGTTTTATAACTGAAGGGATTTGGAAACCTTAGTTACAGAGTCACAGCTTCTGTCTAGACTGTGGAAAGAAAAGAGCATTACACTGTGAAGTGGTAGCTTGCTTTCTGGCGAAACAGTAACAAAATATTGTGTGTTATACAGAAAACTGGCTTTGTCATGAAGATCGGTTTTCATTAGGAAAAAAAATATGCAAAACTATACTGTCAGCTAGGGGAATTTTTTTTTTCCCAAACACTTCTGCAAGGAGTGGATGGAGAATTTCTACAAGGATTTTTCCCAAAATGTAGTCTAAATCTGAAAAGCCTATTTTAAAGTAAATACAGTTTTAAAAAGTTTCAAAGCCATTAGTTGTAAGCTGTGCGCTATTTATTTGGAAATGATTGCTTTTGCCTATTTCCTGTAAAAATGGATCCAACCTGCTGACACTTGAAGCAACCATTTTTTGTTTCTTTTTGGCACAGTCAGTTACTGGAGGCTTTTAGCACCATTGTAAGGGATAATACGTCATTTCCCTCCCACGTTGCCATTTCTTTGCTAATTCGCCTGGATATGTAACCTGCCCAAAGCAGCTTGGTCTTAGAACTTCTTATGCTTAGAAAGCCTAACACCAATGCAAAGCTTTCCTCACTGAAAATCAAGCTGGTTTAATTTTTATCTGCTCTTGATGAGGCTGGCCAACAGTTGATCCCAAATCTTTTATATACCAAAAGAATATTCTGCTTTTCTTTTTCTGTTCTCTCCTCTAATGAATTCTGTCCTTCCTTTTTCATTTCTTCAAATTCATGGCTGTCTTTCAAATAACTGAACAAGTAGTTCTCTAAAAGTTCCGACAATATTGATGAAATGATTATCTTTCACTGTTTTAATAAATCAAAGAATGTTTTATTTTTGTTTAAAAAATTTCTGACTCATGTAGTTTTGTGCCTGTATCTTTTTAGTTGTAGTGTTATTTCCTACTTTCTTCATGCACATCTGATTTTAAAAAAAGTACTAAAAAAATTAAAAAAAATAAAACCAACAATACAAAAATTATAATTTGCATGAGGAGAAGAAATGTAAATTAATTTCCATTTATTTAAGGAAACTGTTGAAGCCACTTCTGAAGCTTGTCACTTTCTTCCTACCTGTTACCATTGTGATATTTTATTCTGTGACTTATTTATAGGGCATGTTTTTGAAACAAATGGAAAGAATGGGGACCTCATTTGGGTTCTCAGTTGCACCAGTGTGAAAGATACAGGATGGTGCTGTTATTTTGCTGGTAAAGATTAAGAATGTGTCACTTGTCCAGAGGAGCTTATCTCCTGGACTCAGCAACCTCGTGTTTGAATACACAGTTGGGATATTGCTAGCTAAAGAGAGGAAGATGGTAGATGGAAATAATTCCATTTTATGATGTGTTTATCTGTTTAATTGGATGATGGGACTTGTGTTTCTGTACTTATACAAATCAAATCTCCCTCCTTGCACGAGGGTGGGCAGCAGAAGAGAGAAGAAGAAGAAGGTGAGCAGGGCTTTCAGACCTTTTGCTGCTGTAGAATTCCTTTGTGAAAATGCATTCAGAGGCTTTTGGTGAGATAATGGGGCATTTAGAGATGAGCTGTGCAGTATCGGGCCTGTCAGGGAGCAGCGGTGGTCCAGGGTGGGGTTCATGTTGGCAGCTGATGCCAGGGTCTGCCTGCGTCACCAGATAGCACCCAGCAGCCGTTAGAGCCGCTGCAGGAAAGGGGGTCCCTCCTGGGGTTCCCCCCATGATGTTGGCGCCTGCTGGAGGGACTATGTTGGTGGGAAGATAACCTTTGCTGGAAGGCAGGGTGCCAAAATACATGAAGAGTTGTCTTTTGGGTGAGGCCTTCTTAATGCCCTTAGAAAAGACCTTGATGGTGACCTTCTCCCAGGTCCAAGTCTGGGCAGGCAGGACTTCGCTCTGTTCACCTGTGTGCCGGGGTTCCGTGGTGGTTTGCGTCACCTCTGGAGTCCCTCTGCACATCTCAGCTAGTGGCTGGAACACGTTTGTGCCTGTCCTCTCTATTTTGAGAGCAACAAAAAATCTCAGCAGTTTGGGTGTCACAGTGCGTTTAGCCTGGGAAGCTTTCTGGAGGGAGGGAGGCAGCTAGCTAGAAATAACTTTATGTTGCAAGGGGAAAATGATCTTGATCTATTGCGTGATTTCAGAGCGTCGGTGCTCTCTCTGTGTAATAAATAGTTCATATTCAGTGCTTCATTCTGATTTCTTCAATAAGCTGTTATAGTGGAAGAAAAGATAGCTGCTCAAAGATTATTGAAAGCGGATTTTGGTACCGCGACAAAGACAAAATAAAGAAATATGTCAGAAGTTGGAGCTCCTGCTAGTCAGGGTGGGCTGAGGAAGAATGTGAGTGGGAGAAGCCCACATAAACCTGCAGATGACAGCATGGCCATCTGGTCGTCTTGCAGTTGTTGACTCAGACATCCTCAGTCCTTGTACGAGAGATCTGTAGCACATAGCTGTGGCAGAAAGTGTTACCCGTATCCTAAAGGCTGGGTTGCAAACCACAAGTGATGCAGTGAGATAAGGGTGAGGAGAGAGGCAGGTGGTTGTGGTGGATGGGGCAGCAGAGGTGTTCCCTGCCACCAGGAGCTTGGCCCCATTCCTAGGCAGCCGGCTTCAAACCAGTGCTGGCAGCAGAAAGCTGCTGGAGGTCAACCAAGCAGACATGACCCAACCTGCCACGTCGCCTCTCATGGATAACTGGTTGGGTTTTGGAGACCTGTTCTCAGACTGTGGTTGGAGAGAAAAGCAGGGAGAGGAGGAGCAGTGGGATGGCTGTCAGGGGCTGGGGGGAGAAGCTGTGTGTCATGGAGGGGGACTTCTGTAGGAGAGAGAGTGGGGATGGAGAATAGTTGTTTAGCAGATGAAATTTGCAGATCTGATGTGATGGTAAGATAAAATGGGAAGAGAAAGTGATGGAGAAAGATAGCCGGAAAAAAACCTAAAGAACTGGGAAGAACAGAAAGGTGTAGTTTGTGTTTTATAATTACTCGGTGAGAAAAAAAGCAACTATGAGATGAGTCTCTGAATAAGAGACAAAGCTTGTACATAATTGGGACAGCTCGACAGCACCCCCTCATTGCACAGGTGGTAACATACCTAGATTGTTACACCAGGTTATGCCACAAGGATTCTTTTAACTGTAGAAATTATTTGAATTTTCGGTTAGGCTTTTCCTTGAAGTGAGGTAGCTTTCTTGTAGCAACGCCTGTACATGCAGATGTTTCTTATCTTGTTGGAAAAGGAAGTAGGAGACTTATTTCAAGGCAGACAGGATACCCTTATCTGGTCTCCTCATTTATTTTTTTCAATTCCTGCAAGATGTGCAATTTGTCACAAAAGAGGAAAGGCTTATTTCCAGGAAAAGTAGCAGTTGAAAGTGTCAACGTGTATGTTATTGGGGAGAACTGAAACCCTGAAACAACCCCGTAGAGTAGGATGAGGCATGCATATGTTCTGGCTGTAGGGTTACTCAGAAGAGAACAGCTAGTAACAGTACAAAGCTATACCTGGCACGTAATTAAAAGAGGATGAATTAGTCTCCAAAATGCTTGGGTCATTCCACTAACTGTAGCAGGAACTGGGATTACTGGTTGATTTACCAAGTTAGCTGAGATCAGAGAAGATGAATTCCACCCTCCCCTTTCCTTGCTGCTGGAGGTGCCTGGTGCAGAGGAGTGGTTTGGGGTGTGGGGGTGGTTTTGGGCAGCGATTTGGGGAGGTTTGGGCTCTGTGGCAGGGCCACGTGCTACCTCCAAGCAAATACGGGCTGTCACGCACCGTTTGGTTGCTGCACAGATGGAGTCAAAATGGCATTTCAGGCCGAGTTCTCCATGGTTGTTTATAGCTTGTAGCGGTTTCAGGAAACGCTGCAGTATTAATGTTGCTGGGATTCTTGGATGGTGCCATTTCCGTCACTTTGGAAGCCATTGTTCTGGTGTGTGAAGGGCTGTAGAGCATGTGTCTGACACAGGGATAGCGCACAAACATTTGTCATTTGTGCTAAGACATATCGCCTTTTTTTTCAAAAAAAAAAAACACCTTTAATTTTCTTATGACATTTTTGCTTTGTGATCTATCACTCTGTACTTCTTACAGGCTTTAGGCAGTAGGGTTTAATCAAAACCTTTGGTTAACACAGATAATGTGGTTGTTTTTTTTTTCTCTATGTGAGAGAAGTTTGAAAATTTCCAAGGTGGTGTTTTCCACCAAGTTGTTTTTACAGACCGCAGCACCTTGTTGACATGGTAGCAGCAAATGTGAGCCCTCACAAAGTGGCGAGAACCTGATGATTAGAAACCGATCCGGGAGGTTCATACGTTTGAAGTGGAATCAGAGCTGGAAATCTCTCCCTTTTTCAGCTGCAGAAAACTCATCTAGTATTACTATGCACTGCCTTCCTGCAAGTTATTTTCAGTAGCAATACAATTATCAGCATTCACAGTGATAGCAAAACTTTTCCACCAGCATTCCTGTGAAGTTGTGAATCACACTTCTGTTGAGACGTCTCTTGATATGCTGCAGGAACAATGGTACTGAGAGATATTTATGATTAATTATATTATGAATGTGAACACAGTGTGGGCTATAATATGAATTGTCTTTTATTTGCATAATATGGTACGTCTGTTGAGCTCATGCTGCTCGTAGAGATGGGGTTACTGTTGTAGTTAAAAAAAAGATCTTGTCCAGTTACGTGACTGGCCTTGTTAGACCTGTTTGTTGATCGAACAGTCATAACACCCCCTCACAGATAGATTAAGTAATATTCTTTTCAATTTGCTGTTGGAGAGCCTAAATGTAATCAAAGGTGCAAACCAGTGGTATTGAATCTGGCATTTGAAGCCAGAAGCTGCTTCCCGCACAGGCAGGCTTTTGAGCAAGTCTATATTGTTTCATGTGTGTTTTCCATTTTTCATGGTTTCTCAAATCATGGTTCATTAAAGTGAAATTAATCTAATTAATTAAATTAATCTAAAACCAGACTTTACCATGTCCTACAACAACTACCTAAGGCCTGATGTTTTCTGGTTCTCTCATACAGAAGTGGTTGTGTTGGAAGACAGGCTCTGTTGCCTGTTGCCACTGTGTACCTGAGCGGGCGTGCAGGAACTGGATATTTCTTCTGAATTATTTTGAAATTTTGGCAAGGACATCATGAGCCTGAATAGAGGTTGTTGCTTTATAGTTTTCTTCTGTGAAATACTAATCAAAGCCATAGCTTTAACTGTTCTAGGACACGCCTGCCTCTCTCTCTTTTCCTCACAAAATCTTAAAGAAGAATGAAATGATGTGAAATGATGCTGAGAGGCACTATGGTTGCTTGGTGCGGGCATTGAGTCTCCAGCTCATGCTTCTCGTGGGCTGGTTTGTTTCCAGGGCAGCTCCCAGGGAGCTGGAGGTGAAAGGAGGCTGATGTGGGGTGCAGAGGTCCTACCACAGAGTGATCTTACTGATTTCTCCTTTGCGCTTTGCCACCAGTCGGGAATTGGACATCTGCTACTGTGACCGTGATTTTAACCCAGCCCGGGGAGGCCTGCACGGCAGCAACAGCTTCTGTTTTCCTTTCAGAAAGCTGGCTCTTGGGTTGGGGTGTTCCTATAAAAGTGGCCATGGCCATACCTACTCTTCAGCTGGTGGCCAGCCTTGGCCCTGAGGTTGCTGCTTGCATGTGGCTTCCTTATGTTGTTGCCCATGCCTGGGATCAGCCTGTGCTGGTTTCTGCACGCTGGGAACCAGCTCCTCCTGCTGTGAGGCTGCTCAGAGTTAAACTGCAGAGGAACAGAGAGGAGGAGGGATAGGGAACGGCATGAAACACATTTGTTTTAGAGACATCTTAGTTTTGATGAAAATTGGAATTGAACATTTGCATGCACTTAATTAAGGGGGAAGGAGGGAGGAAAAAAAGTACAGTTTCATTCTTGCTGGCGCAGCTTGTGATGATGCTGTCATGGGCTCACACGTCGCCAGAAGGGAACTCAAAACAGGAGGAGAGCGGCCCTTGTGTGGTCCCCCTGGGAAGCAGGCGAGCCCTTTGTGGGATGCAGGACTTGGTGCCATCATGGTCTCGAGGTGTAGCCGATCATCTACTTCTGGATTTCCCTGCTGGGTCCAAGGGTCAAGCCATCATATTCTTTTATCTTCTTGTATTCTGTCTCCTCTGGCTACTCCTCAGTCCTTCCTCTCAACTACATCAGCAAAGATTTTTAGTTCAGTGAGCGCTTCTCTTTGCGAGTAAGGAGCAAGGTACTGTTGTCCTGTATGCACACCTACCCAAAAGTCATCTCCAAGCAGCCGTGTTCTTCAACCCCTACTTATGGGGCAAAACTCTGAAACATGTTGAACTATTTGCTCTTAATACCCCTGGACTGGAAAACAGCAACGCCTTTGCTGCTCAGTGTGAGGCAAGATAGACGGATTGCATCCCACACCAGTGGGGGAAAATGGCAGTTCCCACCCCCCAGCCCAGAACATGCTGTTTCCTTGCATATATTATTTGCTCTTCACAAATATTTCTCCTGCTTGACAGCATGGGAAACAATGCTAGTTTCTTTTCATGCTTTCTTTTGTCTTGGTCAAATGTTTGTGTTTAAGGCTTGATTAGTCAAAGCGCTCAGGAAAATTAACTCAAGTAGAGCCTGCCTTTTTAAATGGCGAAACAAAACATGAGGTGGTTTGAGTGGATTCAGTGTTTATCTTGCTCACAAATGAAGGCTCGGATAATACTCTGCACATTGTTATTGTTTTCCTTCCTTTTAGTGCTTTTCTGGGTGCATCAAATGCCTTAATATGCAGCAGGCATCATCAAAAGCTAGCCTGACAAACAGCTTGAAACACTGCTTTCAGCAATGTTTGCTCATTCTTAATGACTTTTTAGTAGATCAGTTGAGCGATTTCAGCAGCAAGTTTCCAGCAGATTGCGGATTGCCCTTAGACAAATCATTGTATGTATTTAAGAACCATCTTTCCCCTGCTTCTCACCTGGTGGCTGGAAATGTGTTTTGCCTCTGGTTGACTCTGCAATCTGGCTTTTTAAAAGAGGACATCTGACACTGGTAACACTACCTCTGTTATCATTGCTATTCACTAACTTTCAATAGCGCTAGTTGTTCTCTTACAGCATTTTGAGATGGATAATGTTACCTGTCAGCCCGAACTGCCTTAGAGCAGTGTGCCCTCTTTTCTTCCCTCCTGAGGGCAACTGTGGGAGGGGTACCAAACCCTCTCAAAGGAAGGGGGCAGTAGTCCCTGCAGGGTTGACATGAGGGATTTTTTTCCTCGCAAAGACTGTGATGGACCTTCAAAGTGAAGGCTGTGTAACCTTGTGCCTAGACGCTCTCCCTCAGGCTTCCTGGGCTTTCCTCAGCCCTCCAGGACAACCCCAAGGCTCCTGGGTTGATCACAGGAGGATGTGTTACCTCTGGTAGGAAAATAGTAACATGCATTGTTTAAAATAGTAAAACAAGGATTGTGATGGGGCAAGTCAATCTGGAAACTGTTCTGGCTCTTAATGTGGTCCTAGGTCTCTCTTGCCTGCAAAATTCGATACTGTTCTTCTCCCTCCCCTTTTTTTTTCTTGTTAAACTCCAGACTGCGTGTTTGTCTTACTAATTTATTTCAATCTGTGGAAAAACTGAGATCTTTTGTCCACTTAATGAATTTAACAGAACAGGGATTTGGGTGACACCAGTCGTCAAAGTACTGAACCAAACTGTGTGTTTACCTGATGCACTTCTGCAGAGGTTTGTGGGCTCAGTCCCCGTTGCAGGTGAGGTAGCTGTGTTATCATGAATTATACATAAATACTCCCAGGACAGAGGTTGAATTAGGGGGCCTGCAGAAACCTGCTGCCTCGGGCGCTTGCCGGCCTTGGGGGCAGTGGCTGGCAGTGCTGGTGGCTCCTGGGATGATGGAGCTGTGCCCTCTGCCACCATGGTCATGGGGCTTCACTCCCGGGATGAACCCTGAGAAAAGGGCATACCATCTGGAGCCAGTAAGGTCAAACCCTTAAAAACTCAGGGGGCTGGCTAACTGGGCTGTAAACTCTAGTTAATAAACACTCTGTTTTACTCTGTTGGACAATGAGCAAGACCTTTGAAAATCTTCCTTATTTACCATCTCAATTGTAGTACATGACAGCATCACCTTTTTGGCTTTTATTTTCTTCCCTTTCATCCTCAGAATTTTTTCTGCAAATGAGGAAGAGGAAATAATTCTGACAATCATTTATCGAAGGTAGCTAATAAAACAATGGAAGGATGTAGGCTGAGGCATAAATGGGATATTGTGACAGATGTAGATGATTATTAACCAGCTGATGTTTCCGCAAAGGCTTCTAATCATAAACACAGCATGGAGTGAATCTGGGTGTATTAATAGCAAAGGTTTTATGGAAAATCTGATTGTGGGTTTTTTCTTTAACATCCCATTTCCTGCTTTAATTGATAGAGTGTGAAGCTTTCATACAAATAATTTGGAAAAGATTATTGTGCGTCTCTGACATTAAGTAGATGGTACAGGTCAGGAACAACATGTTGCGGAAGGATTTGTTGAAAAGGACTCCTACAGTGATGCGTTTTAGAGATCTGACTAGTGACAAATGCTAAACTTGGTGATATAGTAAAGCCAAGTGGCTGTGGTAGAGGAGCATCTATTTGTGTCCATGCAACCTGTGTTTAAATGTGACTTTGCAAGAAAGAGGAAGATATTATCAGAGAGAGATCATTATGCTGTGAAACTTATGAGGCTACGCTTCCAATTTTTTCCTGGCTTTCTATCAAATGTCCTCTTATTTAGTTTTAGTCTCATATTGCCCCGTGTGATGCTTTGGGAAGTATAATGCTAGGTTTGTATTGCAATCACTGGGTTAGAGTCGAAACAATTTAAATGTGCAGCCTTTTTTCTGAAGCTCTGCTACAGCTTTGGTCTGTCACTCTCCTATTCTAAAATTCTGAAGGGGGGAATGAACAGGTTAAACAGAAATTGCTCAAAGAGAGCAATGAAAGCTCTATTTAACATCTTACACCACAGCTCTTGTAAATATTGAGTCCTGATACCATATGCAAGCATAAACAGTTTGTTTGCCTTATAGCAGCGGGTATTTCTGATGTGTAGAGTGTGTGCTTGCAGTGAGGATGAAATGCGGTAGAAAATGTAGAGGAAAAGAAATATTGTTATACTGTTATCATGCATTAAAAAGATGAGTACCAATATATATCGTGTTTTAATAGTAATTTGTATTCTACCAGTATCAGCCAATATCTTTCAGATATTTTGTGGCTAGAAGAACCAATCTTAAAACTTGAAAATAAGGGAAAATAGCATAAGTTTAATCAAAGGATATGGACAGGCACCAGGTCAACCCCAGCGCTCTAGAAACATGATAAATCCGAAGGGGACCAGTAGTATTGAACTCGCGATAGTTTCTCCTGCTGCAGAGTCTGCAGGACACGATTGAGTCCACAACAAAGCAGAGCTTTCCTTCTCAGCACTTGCTGCACACTTCTAACTCCAGATGTTGTATTCTGGTGGCTAACTAAGCAACTTTATTATTCTTGATCTTAACTGTTGCCCTTTTTTAAAAATTTTATTTCTTTTTCCCTTCAAAGTGGCTGCTCTGCTAAAGAAGTCTGCTTAAATTAAGCAGTCTGTGCCAAGTCAAATCATTCAATTATTGGTGCTTTGGAGCCTTTCCTTTGAATAAACAGAGCCTTCCTGACGGCAGGGCAGTTCCTCAGGAATTCCTTTATGGTGAATTAGGCAGGGCAGTGATGAATAACTGGGGCCAAAGGACACCTTGAGCAGCGAACCAAATTGATTACCGAAGTCCTCAGCAAACTCCTTCAGGGCAATTTTGGATGGGCCCAGTATCCTCCAAGGCATAGGTGGAGCCTAATCTCACCCCACTCTTGTTAATGTTTTCTGTCCCGTTATCCGCTATGTCTCCACGCGGCTTTAGAGGGGATAGAGCTTAGTAATGAATTAAGGCTTTGCAAGGAAGATCAGGAGCTGGCGTCTCTGCACTCACACTTGTGGAAACCCACCAGTGCACGTAGGGGGGTGGTGACAGGACCTTAGTGTGGCGTGCCAGGAAGCCCCTTGTCACCAGCTACCTGCCTCTTCCAGTTGTTTCACCATGGTGACCCTCCCTCTTGGCACATCTGAGATGGCTCCAGCAAGCATGGACTTAGCTAGACAACCATTCCTCATCTTCCCAGGAGCTCTGTGGTCCAGTCTGCCCGTGCCTCCACTCACTCTCACACCCCAGTGCAGACTGGGCACCTATTAGAGGAACACAGCTACACAGTTTCACCATCCTGGTGTGCTTTGAAGAGAGGTTAAAGTGTCTGTCAAGAAACCTAGAAGGACCTTTTACAAATATCTTCTGTCTACAGAAAAGCTGTGGTGTGCCGTATTTTATTACAGGAGAGATCAAAGCATCATGACATGTTTTTAAGTGTGCTTGATTTGGTAGCACCCTAAGGTAATCCCTACCATCTTCAGAGACTTGTCATTCCCAGCAGTCCTTTCTTTAACTTTTTTCTTTAACTTGGTAGTTAAAGCTGCTGATGCTATCACCAACAGCAGAGCATCAAGACAGTCTGTAGGGGTGCTGACCATGATCCCCCCATTATATCCTGTACAAAATTAATGTGCTCTCTGATAGCTGTCTTGAAAGGTGAATCAAAGGTTATTACACTTTTTTTCCCTTCCACTGTTCTTTCATCTCCTTTGAATGGTCCTCTCAAGATTCACTTAAAATATGATCTATTGTTGCCCATGTAGTTAGGTTGGAAGAGGCTGTGGATTCAATATTGAGTGCTACTCCCTGGTGAAGACATTGGGGATGTGATCGAAGAGAGAGCAAGGAAATGGGATGTGGGGCTTAGGATGAGAGCAGGAAGGAGCAATGATTTCACTGTTCACTGTGCTGGTAAGAAGCTACTCCAGCACTGTCAGGTTTTTTTTCACAGTTAGATTGATTGTACAATATGCTGCTGCTTATAGAAACTAGGTACACATTGTGAAATAGACATCAAAGAGGATTTAGGAGCATTTCCACTGTTGCTTTCCAAAGAGCATGGACCCAAATGGATCAGTCTTTGCTCCTGTGCAGCCCCTAGACACATGTTCCTTACCTTTTCTCTTAAAGAAGAATCTTCAAAGGATGCGAAGTTTTGAGGGTAACAGCTCACGGGCTTTAATCAAATCTCCACCTCAGGTGCCCATATAGCACAGCAATTCAGTGCCTGCTGGGGAGTCAGTTGGATGTTTGTTTGTTTGGGGTTTGGTTTTGTTTTGTTTTTTAAAATTTTTCTTTTAAATGGAGTGTTCTGGGGGAAATAGGAGAAGCAGCAGACAGATACACAGCATAGCAGTATTGGTATGCACAGTTTAGATTTACTTTTCTTTCCTAGCTTCTTGGACGCAATTGCTACTTCCAGTGACAGATCTCAACATGCTAAGCAAGCTCCTGAGAGAATAACTTTTTTCTTGGAAGAAAGAGGAAGGGGAAGCATTGTGGGAAGCTATAGTTCATTATCTTGGATATACAGAAAGGAAGTGAGTTCTGACACTGGCACTCTGCGTCTGAGATTAAGTTCTCATGCTCTGTGAAAATGGTGTCTGGAGCAATATGCTTCCCTCAGTAAGTATTTAATTAGCTGTGTCTTCATCAGAATTAAACAAGGGACTACCCTCAGACAGATGACGCATACTTAACTTGGGATTTGTTCATTCAAATTGAGCAGAAATGGTAGACTATGTATGGAGAGGCAAGGGAAGGGAAAGACTCGGTGGGAAACAAAGTTCATAAACTGTCCAGATCTGGGTTGGTTTTATTTTCTCTTGTCACAACCTTATGCAGAAAGTCAGTCTGATGTAGATTCACAGGTTGCCTGGTACAGAGGTCACACATGGAAGGGTTTGTCACATGCTAAATTTTGTGTTCAGTTTCTTTGCTTCTTACTGCTATTTGTTGGAGAAGCTTGTAGGAGCATGGGAAGTTTGGCTGGGCTGTAGCCAAGGAATTGCAGCTGGTTGCCTAATTACAAAAAGGGAGAATGATATACAGGCCTGTGGGGATCTGTCAGACACAAATTTATTGGGCAGGATGGAGAGGGACTTAAAGCTATCACCTCCTCTCAGTCTCCCCCTCCCCATAGAGTGCACGTGTGCCGAGTTTCATGATGCTTTTGCAGCTATGTGAAAGTCATCACCTAGAGCACCCTTATCTTCCTTCTCTCTGGTTCGTGCCCATCTTGCAGCTCCTCCAAGTTCCAGTTAATGGCTGCATAATGCAGAAAATAACATGTAAAATAATTTTATCCATATCAAAATAAGGGATTCAGCAGTTTAGAACTGCTAAGTAGCCGTCTGACCACCTTTGCTGTCCCCTGGGCCTCCTCAGATATCAGTAACAGAAAACACATCAAGATTGTCACTGAGGAGAAACAAGAGGAGAACCCATGTGATCTAGCTGCAGTAGCACCAGCTAGCTGGAATAGTTAAAAAGAAGAAAATAAAAACAAAAAGTGAAATTTGTTTATTTGTACTGGTTTCTGCAAAACTTGGATCCTCAATCAAGTTCCTGGTCCGGTGCTTGGGGAGAAGGGAGAGGGACCAGGTCATATTGGGAGTCTCTGCGCTCTGCTCTTGAAGGACTTGCATGTAACTTTGCTCATGATTTTTGATTATGGGGAATAAAGAAATGCAGGGGAGCTTATAGGGGAAGTGGGCGAAAATGTGCTTGTACTTTATTTGTGCAGTTCCAGGCTTTGGCTAATATCCCTTGGACTTCTTGCTGCCTTTGTCCCCCCTGCATGGCCCAGCCCTCTCACAGGGGCTGTGGGCAGAGGTGTGCAGCAAGGGCACAAATTTTGTACTACACATCTACCACTCTCAGAACTCTGAGGATAGTTTGTCCCAAGCTGTTCTGAAGAAAATTGATAGCTGGGAGTGAAATCCTGGCACTGCAGTAAGAGACCTCATGCTAATTTTGATCTAGTTGGGATTTCACCCTTAGCAATGTGAAAGAAAATTAAACAAAAAAGACAAATTTAAAAGGGAATAAGCATCAGTTAAGCCTCAGTAGGATAAAGATGTGTTAAAAGTTAAACTTCTGCTTAAAAATGCTTTTCTGAGGTTTTTCGTAAATGGAAACTGAGTGCTCCAGTTGTGTACTCTGGCAGCAGCATTCTGGAGTGTATGCGCCACCCTAACATATGTTTTTCAAAGCCAGGAAAACTATTGCATATTATGTCATTCTTCATTTCATGACACTGTTGATGCAAACCAGGACAGGAAGCTGGCTGGGATCACGATATATCACTTCTCCTTTTTTTTTTTTTTTTTGTCTCTTCTCCTTGCTCTGTGGAAGGAAAGAAAAAAAAAAAGTAAAAAAAAGAAAGGACAGACTTTCAGACTTTGACATTTAAGTGACTAAATGCTTCCCTACTGAAAGAAACTGTGGACGTTTTCTCTAGTCTTCCGTACAAATTTACTCTTGATGGGGGAAAAAAAAATATATATAAAAAATGTAGTGTTAAAAATTGTTTTATAGCTAGTGTTTCCTTTTTGACTTTGCTGCTTGACTGTGATTACAGGAGAAGCTGATCAAGAGATCTCAAGAGTTGCAACTTCCTGGGATTGTCGATCACAGGGATGAAGAGCAAAAGAATACCTTTCCCTTGTGAAGTATGTGCCAGTATACTTTAAAGTGTCCTTAAAAGACTTTTCTTTGGACATAATCGAGTGGATTCAAGCACCCAGGAGGCCAAGCCAACAAACGGATATCAGTCTTTAAGCTAGTTTTTAAAAAATGAAAGTCAGCAGTTGATCTCGGTAACATTTCCCATCTAAAATACAGGCATGGCTTTTGGTGCTCATTTGTTATCTGGGTTGTTTACATTAGGAAGCAGGGTGACCTAAAGAATTAAGCATTTCTTTGAGGAAGCAGTGTTCCTTTACGGTGAATATATAAAGTCTCCCCTTCAGCAAGCAGCTGGAATCCAGCAGTGGGAGGCAGCAGGATTGATCTTCTGCTTTTCCCTAACGTCTCTGTCCTCTTTTCAACTATTACTTTTCTGACACAGTGCTGTCTTGATTTATTTCAGGGCCAGGATAAAACCATTTCCTTCAATGACCTTGAATTTCTTCAGCTTCCTCCATCCGCTAGTTTGATGTTTTGGGCTGGATGTGCTCATCTTCCCAGCAAACACAGAGCCTGGCCCCTGACTGGCCTTGCTTACAGTCTCTGTTTGCAGTTCTTGTGGCTCAAATGCCTTGCTCCAGAAAGGCAGCTATTATGTTCAGCAATTTTGGTTAATTTTTATTTGGAATAGCAATATTTTTATTTCCTTAGACTCCAGCGGGATCACTGTCATGCAAATGCTAGTGTACATGCTTCACTCTAAGTGAAATTAGTGCCTAGGGTACTGAGATGGAGCCCTTCAATGCTCTTTTCGCTGCTGCTGAGGTATCTCATCTGTAGTTGAGTAGTTGGCTGCATACTGAAAATGTTTGTTTTCAGCTGGAAAGTGACTCATGCTCAGTTAAGCTGCAAGTAGCAGTGCCACAAATTCATCGCTTCCCTGGCTCTGAGAATGGGCATAAAGAGCCTGTACCCAGCCCATGGGAGGTTGTGTGCAACCCCTCCTCCTCTGTTGAAAATGGGGTTTCTTTTGTTCCAGAAAAATGATGACAGTAAGTGTTAGTCTTCTTGGGTATCAGATACCTCAAAGTTAAGTGCTGTTGTGTCTGACTGCCATCTGAAGAGAACAGCCCTGGACAGGGAGGGAGGGTCCTCATGCAGCGTCTGTGCAAAGAGGCCCCTGACCAAGTGCAGCTCTTGTACGAGCGGGAAAGCAGTAAATGGCATTTCATCTGATTCTTATTATGCAATTGCATTACCTTCGTGTGTGGCCTGGGGAGGGAAGTGGGGAGGGAGGGCAGAATGAACCAACCCACTTCCTCCCTGGTAGTAAACCGGAGTTGTAAATGTGAACTGATTTGGGACAAGAGAAAACCAGGCCAGCATCTGACATCTCTGACTGCAGGCTTTTTCCATGTCAAATCCTGTATGCGTGTGGAAACTGGGCTTCATCAGCATGGGAGGGTTTGGAGTGGCTTGTGCTGCCGTGCTAAGGGTCACCTACCTATGGTAGTAGTGAGCATGTTAAATTTATTTTGTGCTGGGTCTTCCTAGGGCTGGGTTGGTTCTCCTTGGTTATTCACCATGAAAAATTTTGTTTTACAGCTGAGAAGGTGTCATCATACTTACCTTTTTTGCATATCAGTAAGTTACATTATAGTAAATCACTTATTTAAACATTTATGTGACTGTACCTGATTTTAGCAAATTCTTAATTTGGCACTTCCATGTGTACGTTTCCACATGATACTTTCATGGCTTGTTAATCTGTTAATTGTATCAAGTTCTGTATTTTGGAAATTTGAGTTACATTTGAAATGGAAACAATATATTTTTTTTCAGTTTGTTGATCAGAACATCTTAAATGTGATGGCTACAAAAGAAGGGAGAACGTTTATCAAAATATGCACTTACTTGAATGAAGTAACAAAAAGTTAGTTTGTCAGGAGAGACCCTAAGATACATGGTCTGAACACCAGTGTTTTTGTTTGGTTTTTTTAACCTAATCTTGACAAAATAATTGTCTTAAGTGTCCTAGACTCTCCTTCCCCACCCACTCTACAGACATTCAGTGAAAACTTTACGAACACTTGAACACTGAGCAGTCTGTGAACTTACTCCAGGTCTTGACAAGAGTTTTATGTACTGATTAATGACCTGTGTTATTCTGTGTGCAGGTTTCCTCTTCTGGCTGTTAGTGGTGTAACTGAAACTTCCACAGATGCAGTTTTCGCCAAAAAAGCCCAAACCCACCCAAAACCTAAGGATGTGCTCTCTTAAGGCACAGCTTCAGATGAGAAAGAAAAATGGAGAACTTCCCTCCCAAGAGCTGCAAAAGGAAGAATGCATATGATATATAGCCTATAGAGACATGACTTGTGACTCCAGAGAAATATTTGTTTTGAATTCTTGATTCAGGGAAAAGCAGAGTAGATGCCACCTATTGAACCATCAGGGGAAGGAGTTATTTTAAGTCTTGGTTAGGCAAATAGGATTAGTTATGGTGGATTAAAATGATCAGGTCTGAATTTTACTTTAATATGAGTAGGAGCTCAGACCATATGTCTTTGGGGAACCCCATCTGGTTTCAGTCATTTCTAGTGGGAAAATGAGACAATTTTGATACTTTTGTCATCTGTTGTGGGGTTTTTTGGGGCGAGGGGGGAGTTACCACAGTTTCAATTTGTTCAGTTCATGAAGTTCCTGCTGGACTAATATTCTGAGAGTGAAATGTTCTGGGTTTGTGTTCCCATTTGTCAGTTTACACTGTGTTTTCTGAAGGAACAGAGACAGCTTAAAAACCGAATGCTCTTGCAAAAAAAGAAAATCTTAAAGTCCATCAATTCTCATAGCCTTCATTGTCTTCAGAAAAATCTGGCATGACCATGTTTTTTGGAAGGAAATAGATTTTTTTTTTTTTTCCCTTCTGCTGTTCCCTAACTTACATAAGTCATGCAAATCTTCCATGTGCTCTTGAAACGCAGGTTTCTCAGTTCCCCTACGTTCCAGGGTGGTCTCAGGTTCAGCCTTCAGCTAATGCTACAGAGAAAACAGAGAGATGAAACTATATGAAACATGTAAACACAGTGAAGCAGCCTGGTTGGCCTTTTCTCCAGCATTTCTTTCTTTGCTTTGGAATAATTGCAGTGATTTCATTGCAGTTATTTTGATGTAAAGATGTCAGTTGGGCGTAGTTATGGTGGTCTTCATCTGTCATGCAGGTGAACTTGTATGTGTTACCAACCAAATGGATTTAAAATACCAGAGAATCATCTCTTTCTTTTCTTTTTATTTATATTATTTAAAAAAAAAAATCTAATGCCCATTTAAAATGAAAATCTTACATATAGCCTCGTGATTTAGTGTGAGCCAAACGTGAATCCATGAGGTTTTGCACTTAGTTTTGCTGAGAAGGGGTTCGTCTTTTTGCTATCTCAGCCCTTAGTTCTGCAGTCGACCTGGAGCCTGGGAGATAAAGTTACTGTTTCATCTGTCACCTCATTTGGATCCTCAATGGCTATATCACCTCATAGAGTGTACAGAATAACAATAGAAAACAGTAAAAATAATACTGAGCAAGAGTTGTATTATAAGGGAAAGTGAAAGGAACTGGTGCTTCTAGTCTCTGGGGAGTAGAGAGGAAAAGGCAGTACAATGGCTGAGCAGTACGAGCCAAGCACAGGAAGAAGGTTGCTGTTTATGGGCTTCCTAGGAATACCTGCATAAAGCTCAGTGTAGTGTGAGAAATGCAATGATACAGAAAGAAAGGAAAGAAAGCGATAGCTCTAACTATAAATTTGTACATAGCAGAAGAGCCACACAATGCTTTTCTCCAGGGAAATTCTATTTCCTGCTTAGTAAGTGGTACTTTTGGGATCGCCAGAAATTCTGTTTCCCAAATTAACAACATGGTATGGTTTTCTTAGGCCATAATGTACGCTTGGGAGAAATGCCATTCTCTGAGCCTATGCTCTGAACTCAGGCGTTTATTTAACCCAGCTTCCAGTACTTCGAAAAGACTGATCTCTCACTCTGATCATACTTGAGACAAGCTGGATTATGACTGTTTGTTATTTTCTCAACCAGCAAGAATAAATGACAGAAGGCAAGACCAGATTTGCTGCTTCCACTCCGTTCTTGCACAAAATGTGTATTTAACAGGGAGCATCCCTTGAGGACCTTCTGTCTTGGGCATTCATTTATGCTGGTGTGCAAAGCAGGTAGAAAGTGCTACACACTGTGATGGGTCAAATTCAATGCCCTGCCTGCACTTGCAGAATAAGAGGCAGTCTTCTGTATAGACTACTTGGAAGGGAGCTGGATGTTCTTCAGGGGAATGAAGGTTGTGCATCCCCTAAAGATGGCATTACAAAACATGTTTGTTTGTGTTTGTTCATAACTTCTTGTATTTGAGAGTCAGAGAGGAAAAGACATTTTGCCTGTTACTGCTAAATAACGTGCTGCATGCAGGTAGGGAAATTGCTTTCTTCTACAATCTGTAATGGCCAGGTATTGACCACAGAAACCTTCAGAAAGAAGGCATGAAAAAAGGGCAGCAAATATCAGTGATGCAGTGAGCTACTTCTATTATCTTGGGTTTGTAGCGGCACTGGGCTTCTCTCCTTGGCATCACAGCTGTTGGTGAGAAAGCTTTGGTCAGGCTCCTGCCTAGGGGTTGGCTGGTGTCTGTGTTTTCCCATCCAGCCTGTGGCTAGCAAGGGCTGATAAGCATTTTACTTAAGGGCTTCTCAGCTCCTCCTGCCAGAAAATGTGAGGATGTGTTTCTGTTCCTACTCTTGACTGACCATCCCAGAAACTCTGGCAGACATTTGCATGGAGCTTTGACAAATTTCTGGTCCTCTGCCTTCTCTTGTATGTTTTCCTGTCAGTACTTCTGATTCCTACCTCTGCTGCTGAAATAGTTTTCTTAAGCAACAGAAAAAAACCTCACAAACCCAACACCCAACCCCAAACAAGCTCTCCTCCTGTTCTTCTGTCACTAGACACTGTTGAGGTTACACCTGGAGTACTATGTCCACTTCTGTACTCTCCAGTACAAAAGAGAGACAGACATGCTGGAGGGGGTCCAACAAAGAATAATGAAGGGACTGGAGCACTTCTGCTAAGAAAGGCTGAGAGAGCTGGGACTGTTTGGCCTGGAGCAGGCTCAGGGAACCTTATCAACGTGTATAAATACCTGAAGGGAGGGCACAAAGGAGACAGAGGCAGGCTCTTTTCACTTGTGCCCAGTGACAGGACCAGAGGCAATGCACACAAACTGAAATACGGGAGGTTCTTCTGAACATCAGGAAACGTTTTTGTTTGCTGTGAGAGTGACCAAGCACTGGCACAGGTTAACAAACATTTTTTTTTTAGAGTCTCCATCCTTGGAGATATTCAAAACCCATTTGTACGTGGTCCTGGGCAAGTGACTCTAGGTGGCTCTGCATGAGAAGGAGGGTTGAAGCAGATGACCTCCGGAGCTCTGTCCCTTCTAACCTCAGCCATTTCATGATTCTGTGAAACCTGGCATGACCCTTGATTAGCTGACCTTTGTAATTTACCAGTAATGGAGGTGCTCATAGTTTAAATGATTTATTTCCATGTACCTCAACAAAGTAGCAAGGAATAAGCTCAAAAATGTTTGTAGTCTCTGCAAGGGTCACTGCTGAGTTTTCACTGCGTTTCATGTTGAGGTTGCTTGTTCACCTTGGTTGTTGTAACAGCTACAAACTATGTAACTGGGGTTAATCTGGTTTAATAAAAGGAACATACTATTGCCACACTATCGGTGTAATTTCACTTAGTTTTTCACATGCTGGTGGGCCTAACAGCTGTCCCCACTAGAGTGAACTTGCTGCCTGTCAGGGATGTTGGCAGTTTCTCTTAACCTTGCAAATAAAGACCACTACACTGAAAATGAGGTCCTCTGCATACATTTGTGCATTTGTTCCTTTATCAGTTTCATAGTTATCAACCTTAGTAGCTTGTTGTTGAAAAACGATAAGTCATCAGAACACATTGCAGAATTTTATGTGGATTTTTTTTCAAAATTTCACTTTTCAAGAAAAACATTTATTAGGCACATAATTTTTGAGGAGTTTCAAACATCTCTAATTCCTAAAAGCAGCAATTTGTCTAAACAAAATATATTAGGTTGGAACCACTTTGAAAATGTAGAGCTGAAATGCAAACCGTACTGTGGATTTGATTTATTCCAGACACAATTAAGTGAAGTTTTGAGATCCAGACATTCCTAGTTTTTGAATGTTGTTCAAAATCTAGGTCCAGACATGAATCTTGCATTGGAAGGTTGACCAATTTATATATCACTGAGGGATATTTAACAAAGTTTGATTGGACCTGGAAGGTAATGACTGCCTAATATTTCTGATGAATAGAGAGGAATTAAGGATTTCCTGGGGATGGCCCTGAGGTCATCTCGCGTTTCACAAACACAGTCTGAAAAAAGAGGTTCCAGACTGTCTCATACATTGCAAAACTAATACCAGTGTTGATAAACTCAGTGTGCAGCAAGTGTGTTAGGTGAGCAGAGTGTTCTTTTTCTGTATTCAGCACTATTAAAGCAAACTATCCTCTTATTTATGTAATCTGTTAGAGATTTTTATGTATTGATTTATTTATTTGCCTCAAAACTCAAATTTGCAGAAAAAGAAAGATGTAATAATCTGAATTTAAGTTGAGACAAAGGATATGTTTAAATATATTGGCTCAGTGTACCTTGCCAGCACAGCATAAAGTCAAGAAAAAAAGTTACCTAAAGTTAGGTATATTTTTAAGGACCATACTGAAATGAAAAGCAGTTCTGTGTGACTTCATCCTCTGGGTACTTTCACTGCTTTCGGCCTGATCCAAAGCTCACAGAAGTCAGTGGGAGCCTTTCTATTATCTGTGGTTCACTTGGATTGGGCTCTATCTTAGTAATGCCATTATGTCAGCAATAATATTTCAGGAAGCTGAGAGGCAGCTTGATAAGGCGGGAGAGAGCAGGCAGGACTCAGAAATCACTGCTTCAGAGGAGGCTCTTCATGCAAGCCTGAGTGTTGTTTAGAAAGAGTAGAGCAATTCGGAAAAACAGATCTGCTTCTGCAAATTACTTAAGGATACTGAAGTCAAAGAGCATCCAAACATTGCTTTGTGGGTTGCTGTTACTGCAAATAGAGTTAATGTTTCATTATATATGGAAAAATGCTATAGAATTCCCCTCTGGGCCTCGTGGAAAAAGTGAACCAACAGGAACGTTAATTGCAACCCCTTTCTCTAGATGCCAGGAAAGAGTCCTTGAGGCTGCCATACCCTAACAAGATATCCTATTGAGGTCAAGAACATTTTTTTTTCTTTTTTTCTTTTTCTTCCCTGATCTCAGCTCTACCTCGGGTGAGGAGAAAGGAACTCCAATTAGTTGAGAGAAAATAGGAAACCGAAGGTGCTGATACTCCACATGTTAATTCACATTAAATTCAGGGAAACGTGTGGAGAAAGCTTGTGTCTTTCTCGGAGTCTTCATGGTTGCAGGGATGAACCCTTTGTCTCTGTGCCCAGGAGATGGATGGAAGCAGGGTGATGGTGCCTGGCCAGCTCTGCTCCAGGGGGCGAGCAGCACATGGGAAGGGGTACAAGCAGGGCTTTGCTGGGACCAGGGGAGTGCAGAATTTCACAATGACCCAGACATTATGAACTTCTGCACATTGGGGTATTAAGGATTACATCCTTAAGTGGCTTAGCTTTGAAGGCAGTAAGTATGGGTAGAGAGGACCTCGGAAAGCCCTGCTCCCTGATTTTCTTTTGTCCCTGAGCTGGGAACTAAAGCCCAGCTCTGCTGCCCTCTCTACAGCTCAGACTGGGAAGTGGGAAAGGATGCCCTGTACACAGCAAGGGGAAGAGGAAATCCCTGGCCACATGACTTTGTGCAGATGGTCTTAGGCTTCTCACATAATCCTCTGCTTTTGTTTCTGGGGAGGGACCCCACCTCTCCCTTGCCTGAGTGTAAGCATGTGTAGGAGGCTCAGTGAGGGGAATCTTGCTGATTTAATTATTCCTTACATGTTGTTTGCCCGTGTATGGGACAATTGAGCCCGTAATAATCAATCTTGCATGCTCTCAAACAGGAAAATGCTACATATGATCTAAGCGGCATGCTGAATTGTGGTTATTGGAAATGAATTTTATGGCTGAATGGGCCGGCATCATGTTGTCTCTTTGCTTTTTTGAGCTTTTAGTTATTTATTCACAATGTCATGCCGGCAAAATATGTCATGTCTTTCCATTTAGCTCACTGACTTAATCTTCTGCTTCTGGAAATGTTTATATGCAGATGACAAAATATAGATTTTGCTATGTAAACTGGTGGCTTACTTTTTGTTCATGTTAATTGAAAGGCTTATCTCGGTACCATCTTTTTAAAGTATGGGGAAAGGAATTTCCCGAGCTCCTATTATTACAGTAATTTATTTTTGCTGCTTCTTATCCACGTTGTGGTTGCTTAAGAACAGAAGTAATATTAATTCTGAAGTCTTCTCCTTCTATTTATCCTTCCATCAAACCGGCAATTCCCTATAGCTGTTGTGTTCCATATGGTAATCTACTAAATATTTACATGTCTTCCTTTGTAGCCTTTGAATGCATTTGTGTATCTCTTTCTTCTCACACATGGTCTGTGTTTTGGTGAAAGAAGTCTGTTGCAGGCGTTTGTAACTACTACATTAACATTCTTTACAAAGTTTAGGTGAGGAACTCTGTTCAGGTGTTAAAGTTTTGAAGGGATTCCAAATTTTAGAGGTCTACTAATGCTGTGAGGAAAGTAAGACAGTCCTGTTGATTGTAACACTGTTGTGTTTGGTTTTTTCCCGTGTTCAGAAAGGATTGAGATAATTACTGCCACATAACATGTTTGATTACTGCTAAGAGAAGTGACTGAGAAATAATCCATCACATGTAAAACTGCTGTTACTCTGCTTCCTTAATAGTAGCGTGCCCCGTCATTTCTATAGTTATCAGATGTGGGAATATCTTTGAATGAGCTGTCTCTTTAAGTATGAATGTAATTGGTCTGTAACCTCCAGTGCTTCTACATTAGTTTGTTTATACCTGTCATCTATCATATAGCAGATGAGAAGAAAAAAATCAATAGTTACGTTGCCTCACCCTCCCTGTAACTTCCCATATGTTGAGATGCTTGCTGTTGCTCACTTAGCATTCAGGCATGAAACAGCGTGCTTCAAATGTCTCTTTAATATAACATTTCTTTGCTTTGTTGGGTAGGTGCTGTGCTTATCAGCGACATATGTCCTCTTTGTTTAAAGGGAGGTTTTTAAAAAATGTTGAGACGATACACTCTGGTCTGTAGCCTTGCGGAAGCCGGAGCCCTCTGTCTTTTCATTGTATGGTGGGGATAATAGAAGGCTCTTGCCTACTTAACTCATGTGATTAAAATGGGACACATTGTGATGTTCTCCTCAATTAGCATGATCGGCTCCCGGGGAGCAAGGGAACCCTGGCTGCTGTGGTTTGCATTTTCCCCTTTAATGAGTAGAAAGAGTCTTTTGAGAATTGCTAAATAATTCAGACCATTAGGAACCTGTCAACTTAAACAATGCCCTCTCTGACCAGAAGAATGGTTGTGAGCAGTTGGACACCCTGGCAGATGTTGAACTTGTTCTCGTTTTGCTCTGTTTCAGGCAAATAGCTTTGCAGCCACTTACAGGATTTGTGCGTCGCTCCGTTCAGGCGATGCGTGCGGGTGTAATCAACACATGTTAGCCAGACTTCTAGCTTTTATACCTCGGTATTTCTTTTAGCTAATTTAATGATATTGTAATAAGCTCCTAGTATTGCCATTTACCACTTTTAGTAGGCTTGCCAGCCAGATATAATGAGAAACCACAACCAAGACTTAAAAACTAGGAGACAAAGAAACCAAACCAAAGAAAAAAACCTCAAAAATTTGACTTCTTTAATATTCCTTCTGTTGTGTTAATTTCTTGTTTTGCATTTTGAAGAGCTTCTCTACAAAAAGAAAAATTAGATGTGTTGTCAAGCAGAATTTGCCATATAACTCTAGAATCTAAAACTTCGGGTGAAACATTCACGGCTTGAAAATTCCTATGAAATCATATGCGTATTCAGGACTGCTTTAGTTAAAATTCATTAGACAACAAGATCTATTTTATATGCCTCTTGGTGCCTGCAATTAAAGCAAACACCAATTTGACATAATTTCCTTACAAACTTTGCCATACTTATCCTTCTGTAATGCTTATGGGCGTCTGCAGATTTTTCAAACTTAATTGATGAAATGATCAGCGTTATAATGAAAAATTATGTAATGCATTTGAAATAACCATTACGCTTAGAAGACAGTCCCTTAAAGCTTTCCTGCGCTTCCTACCCCCCGCCCCAGAGCCGCAGGCAACTGTTTGCGCTTCTGACTTGAATGGGTGATAGCAAAGAGTCAATCCTGCACAAGCAATTAGCTGGTCTGTTGGATCAGTTAATGGAACAAGCTATGGTAGTAATGCAATGTGAAATAACATCTGTGCTTTATAAATATTTATGTTGTAGAAGTCTCCTAGTATATTCTTGTGACAAATGACTCCACCTTCAAGTATTTTTACGTGTTTAATAGACGCACTTTTTTTTTTTTAACAGCATGTGTGAAGGCTTTGGTTTTTGGGTTCTTGGTTTTGTTTTTTTTTCAGCCTAGTGCATTCAAAAAACCTCGCCACTCCTATTTTTATCAGATTTGTCCAAGTTTTAGAATGTTGGTTTTTTTTTTCCTGCAAAGTAGCAATCCTAAATTGAGAGTGTTTTTACACCTATCACTTACGATAGAAGAACTTCTAATTTTAGCTCAGATGATACAGTTACCTAAAATTTGTTCCTGTCCATTGTGTATTGAAAAAGTGTATCACTGAAGTAGTGTGATTGTCAAAAAAGGTGCATCTGTGCTGCTCTACTGAGACAGAAAGTAGCAAATGCTGCTCAGAAAGAGTTCCCATCTTGATCAGGTGAGTCACTATTTCCCTCTCGCTTTGTTTTCCAAAAATGAAGCTTTTACTATTAGTTCTGGAGTAAAAAAAAAAAAATTAAAAAGTGTGATCCTCTGAGGCTGTGAAGGGTGAGCATCTCTGTAGCAGTAGCTATCGCTACTTCTGAGGGCCACCTTGGTCTCAGATGTTAACTCTTGCGGGGGTCTTGTTGGTCTCAGATGTTGACACAGCAGCCCTAGCAAAACAACCTCCCATTTTTATTGCTGAGCACAACACACATATGGTGTGGGACATCCCTTTGGTCCATTGTGGTCAGCTGTCCTGTCTGTGTCCCCCCCTCCCAGCCTCTTGCGCATCCCATTCTACTTGTTGGTCAGGCAGAGCAAGAAATGGAGAAAACCTCAGTGCTGTGCCAGCACCGTTCAGCAACAGCTAAAACACTGATGTGCCAGCAACTCTGTTTTGGTCACACATCCAAAACACAGCACCATAGGGGCTGCTCTGAAGAAACTCCATCTCCAACTCCAACTCCATGCCAGCCAGTTCCAGTGCAGAAGGGGCTGCTCCGATCCAGTGTGCTTAGTCACCTACATGGAGGAGCTGGGTTTTGCTGCGTAGTTCATCCTGTTTTCTTGCCTAATTGATTTCCCATTTTTCAGTAACGCTGCTGCCATGTGCTCTGCCATCACGTGATCATGCTTTATCTTTCTACATTTAATTATACTGGAATTAATAAGACATTAACCAGAGGCACTTTGATTTCCCCAACTATTCTCTGGAACTCGCATGAAAATAGATCCAACCCACAAGTAGTAAGCCCATGTCTACAGCAGTACTAAAGAACCAAACAATATAAAATTCAGGATAAACTTCCTCTTGTTTTAAACATCAGATGTGGTTTATTGCACATCTTAGGTGTCAGTGGGTGCTCCCTGTTTTGGATGATGGGAAAACCCACTAGAGAGGAGCATGAGGTGCATGTGGAGAGTGCTTGGAAAGTAGACCTTCTCTACTGAGCTGGGTAGAGGCATGCTGGTGCCACAGGGAGGTGAGGATGGGGAGATTCCTTCAGTCTTCTATATTACAGCATTGCACACAGAGAACAGGATGGTAGTAGCCATTTAGGGCACTGTAAGTCTCAGTGATAGCCGAGGATATAAAATTGTGCTCATCTGCAGCATTTTTCATTGCTTAACGTCTGACCTGTAGCCAGAGCCATTTGACTTGTTTTGATGCTGTCATTCAGTAAGTGGTACAGCCTGCTGGAGTTTGTGAGCTCTGTTGAGAAGGAACATGCTAACACATAGGCTCCTGTTTACTCTTCCCAAACTCCTCTGAATCAGAAGTAAGTAATGAATTACCTCAATTATTTTGTTTGGTTTTTTGTTGGTTTTTTTTTTTTTTTTCCATCTGACAAGCATTTGGAGATGAGGTCAGGAAACCAAGTGGGTAAGCACTGGTTTGTAGAAAGTTGAGAAGTTTGCAGAAATTGAATTGATGTCTTGTAGAAGAATTTTGTGCAGTGTAAGACTTCCTTTCACTGCTGGCTGAATGGGAGACCGTTGCCTTTCTCGTGTAGTTCCTCTCAAGGGCCAAAGACACCAACGATGGACCTTGGTTAAAGTTTAATGAAAATATTTATTTAGCAAATGTTGCGTGATTCAGATGTTTTAGTCGTGAAATCATCAAGGCTTCTAAACTCGTCTCTGGTTATTATCTTGTTAACGATAACATGTAATTGTTTTTCAGCAGTTTGGCCACTCTTAATGTAGAACAATTTCCCTGCTTTCTGGAGAGCTCTGATAGAAGCTTCTGATTTGAGAAATTCAGTTTCTTACTTCAGACTTCTTGAATTCCTACACGTATTCTGTTCTGGAGAATACGGGAACACGTTTTGGATTTCATGGGAAGTCTCTGGACACATCTTCCATTCTGTGGTTAACCCATGATTGCCAAGATACCAAAATCTCTCCACACATGCCCATCCGGTGCCCTTCTGTTGAGCTTTGGCCAAGGGACCCTGAGGACCAGGGATTTTCACACTGCTCATCTGTGTCACTGTCAGGGGAGCCAGGCAGGAGAGGCAAGAAGTAAAGCAGAGAGCTGGCCTTTTAGAAACAGACTGGATTGTGTCTAGGAAAACAATATTTTTTAGGGGTGGCATATGTTTATAAAAGTGGACTGACTTTAGGGAAGAAGATGTGTCGTCGTCATAGCATGAATGCTGGGGATATTTTCTATGATTTTGTTAGTGGATTTCCATTGCTGAGAACAGAAAACAGAGGTGACAATGGGATGTCTTAGCATATTCAAAGTAAAATCTAAACATTTTTGTATTGCAGAAGTAGTGTAAAACATAAGTTAAAATATCTGTCTTTAATTTTGGAAATTCATGTATTTACATCTACAAATAAAAGTTCTTTGTTTTAAAACATTCTATAGAACACGCTTTATAAACAGCCTTCATAATATCTTTGTAATCTAGAGTGTTTATATAGCCAACCTGCCATATAAGGCACAACTTTTGTTTTTAATTCTATTAAAAACTTCTCTGCACAAACTAGAGTTTGTTTTTACTACAAAACAGAGATGTTAAGAGCCATTAAGCCAGCAGAGACATGCATTAACACAAGCTACAGGGCTTCCTCTTCCTGTATTGAAATACCCTTTAATTTCCTATGTGACCCAGCAGTTCTCTAGAAAATGAGGATAATGACACCCTTCTCTTTCCCAGCAATGTTTTTTGTGGAAGACTGTGAGGCACATAAATACTCCACATAGTAGTAAGAGGTTGATCTATTGTGTTCAGCGTGGAGCTTGCCTACCCCTTGTTGATCTCTGGAGAACATTTCATTATCAGGTTGTCCCAAGTTGATAATGGCAAGACAGCGGGTGAGAAAAGGGGAACAAAGGGGATGTGGATACTCAGTTTTGGGGGTCTAATAAAGAAGGACGCACCAGCTAGAATGTACCAAAGCCCTGTCAGCTCCACAAGGAGCAAGGCAGGAGGAGGCCCCCATGGTCAGGGTGCAGCAATCGCAGCAGCCCTGAGATGGAAGACGTTAAAGTTCTGTGTAAGTCAAGTAGAAGTCAGAAAAGTATGCCTTCAACAAGTTCTGTCAGTGTGCTAAACATAATCAGTTAAGCACACTAGAGGCAAAAGAAAAAAAAAAAAAAGAACCTGGGGGGTATCAACTGGAGGCTTGAGGCCAAACTTTAAGTGTGTTTGTTGGCTTGTCACAAAAAGTGGGAATGTGTTGATGAAACTGGCTGATAAAGAGTGGAAGATGTAAGCATATAGATAGATTAGAAATAATATAGGAAATAGCTGACTGACCCCTAGGACTGGAATGATAAAATGCAGTGAACTTGTAGAAGGAGAAAGTACAGGGTTGAGTGCTTTGCACTAATAGCAAGAATGGCTGTTGACATTTGGGAGTCACCCTCTGAAAATGAAAGAGGAAGGCAATAGACAGCTTTATTATCCGTTGCTGGAAGACTGTGAGGCAGTAATATGGTTCAGCTGGGTCCCAGGCTATGTCAGTCTCGGTATTTTTCATTGAGTTAGGGAAGAATTACTATTAGAACAGGGTGCTGGAGAGGCATCTTTGGAAATGGTCTTTATACTTCTGAACACTCACCTTTAAGAAAGATAAATTCAGGAAGATAGGTGCTGATAAAAGACTTCTGGGCTGGTTGGAGGCTACCTTATCTAAGGAATCATTCAAACATGGTATTTAACCAACTAAGGTAAACTCGGGGGTGGGGGGAATGCAGTGCTCTCTCTGAGAAGGTGGGTGGGACCAGAGGCCAAGTATTGCTCCTGAGAGAGACCTGGTGCTTTGACTTGTGAACTGTCATTGCTTCAGTGTTAGTCCCAGGACTTGGATCTAGCCGGTAAGTGAAATAGTTGGACCACAGCAAGGATGAGTGAAAAGAATATGACTGTATTGGGACCAGAAAAAAAGAAAGCAGTCTCTTTTTCACAGAGAGCCAAAGCTGTTACCAGAACAAGCAGATGTGAAGCCCCCAGATGTCTATTCAGGTGTCAAATTAGGAGTATGGGCATAAGTCATGTACTGCTCTATTAGATTTTACAAAAACTAACCTGTGGAACTTGCTTATAGGAAACGTAATGAAGTTCAGTAAAATTCAAAGGAGTTGACCTTTGCTGTGATGAGGAGAGCATATTCAGTGCTAATACTGTCAACCTGTGAAGTTTTACAAGAGATTTAAGTCCTTGTTTTCCGATGGAGGAGTTAATTATTATTGGGCTTTAGAGACTAAATAGAATTTTGTTCCAAATTACTCCAAAGCTCTTGGATTCTGGAGTTCACTCTGTAATGAGACAGGATAGTGGATGTAGTGAAAGGCAGGCCCACTTTTAGGTGGCAATTCCTATGTTCCTATGCAAATCAGTATTTCGTGGACAAAAATATTGATTTGGAGCTTTTCTCAGTTACGAATGATTTCTATTATAATGTTCCTGTGTTTCTTTTCAATTGAATGTGTCATCTGCAGTGTAACTTGGCTGTATTTTCATGCTTGACATTTGAATGTGACCCTGCAATTTTATTAGAATATTTGAATAAATGCCTTGTTTTTTGGCTGAGTGTGTTCACCAACTGTTGCTGCAATCGATGAAGTGTTGAGCTTTCCTGATAATAAAGCAGTTGTACGTGCGCCTAACTACAGATTTAACAGCCTTGCTCTCTATATTGAAATTTGGCGTTGTCATTTGCATCTGAAGAGATGTGTTCTATCTGAGGCTGCTTATTAAAAAACAACTTGTTCTCTCCGTAGGATAGGATACAAAGCATGACAAAAGACAGCAGCAAGGAAGAGAGCGCCAGAGTTTGCTGTTGCATACGTGATGCCCTTGTGCAGGCTTGTTAAAGGCGACTGAGAGCCGCTCTTAAGAGAGAGGGTTTTCATGACGACAACATTCCTGCTGTGGTTTGGGAAGTTATGCTTTTGCCAGGGCGTCTCACACAAGGATGTTAGGAATACCTACTCCCTCCTAGCAAGTTTTGGGTTGTTTTTTTGGTGTTGGTTTTTTTTTTGTTTGTTTTTGTTTTTTTTTTAAGAAAAAAAACAAACAAACCCAAAAGAGACCATTGAGCTACCTTCAGGCAAGCAGAGCCCTCTCGGCTCAGCAGCTTTTCCTCTCAGCTTTCCTGTGGAAGCAGTCGGGCGGCTGAGGAATGTGGGGTCAGACAAGAGCCCAGTCACGGCGTATTCCCCGGCGGCTGCCCGGCATCGTGGCGGGCCGGCCCGCGTAATCATTTCAGGCGGCCCGTGGAAAACCACCCTCTGGTTAAGTCTGCATCATGCTGTTCCACCAATGGAAAAAATTGAACGGGAGGAGGGTGTGTAGCCTGCAGACAAAAATACATCCAGCCTCGCGCAGGATCTGTTTTTAGTTCCTAACGGCTGAGCGTTTTGAAGTGTTAGGCACAGTTTCCTGGCGTGCCCAGGGCTGGGAGAGTCCCTGTGTCTGCGTGTCCGTGTGTCCCCAGTAGAGCTGGGGCAGACGCGGGACCAAGAGGCTGAAGCCGGCTCCTCCGGGAAGGTAAGCAGGATGGAGAAGGGGGGCTTGAGCGGGGAGGGAGCTGCCAGGGGACTGTGGTCCGCTGCTCGCCAGCTGCCGGCCAGACCCAGAGAACTGAAGGAAAAGTAAGGAGAGACTTAGAAAGCCTTTGAAAGCGGAGGGCAGAGCAGGCTGCTGGAGTGCCAGGGCTTGCAGCCCCTGCGCTGCTTCTGCTATCTGTGGCTGCGCCCAAGATGAATGGTTTTCCTCCAGAAAACAGCTCTCGGTGGTCATCTGTCAAACTCAATTGCCTGAATTGCTAAATAAACCACTGCTAGAATCATTTTACAGCTCTGCTATGGCTGGACTGGGTTATTATTTTTTTTTAAGGCGAAGTATAAGAAAGTATATTTAAGAGTGCTACAGTTTCTGTAACGTTAAAGTGACTCTCCTAATACAATATGATTAATATTCCCTCTGAATCTTTTCTTTTTTATTATTCTGTCTGTTCTCACTAGTTATTGCAAGTTCCTTTAAAAAATAGACAGTGTACCCGAGCAAGGGTTATATGTCTGTAAAGTGTTAGAGGAAAAAGTTTCAGTCAACACTACTGCTACCACCGCACAGGAGTGATACAGAAAACCAGAGCTTCAGCGTCTGGCAGAGATAGATCCTGCATGAATTTTGATTTTTCTACATAGATTTTCAATGCTATGTAGTTTTTTAATACATAACTGGACACAAATCACGAAAATGCTACATTCCGTTGCACAGAAAGAAAAAATAAAAAAGAAAGAAATGACCAAGAAATGGAGAAGTGACTCTCCCCATTGCGCCCACATTTTTTTATTTTATTTTATTTTTTTTTTTAAGAGTGGTGTGATTAATTGCTTGTGCAATCCAACTAAAGCTTGCTGCTTTGTTTATGCTTGTTGCTGATGTGGTCATGGAGTTAATTTTGTACACTGGTGACTTCATTCTGGAAATCACGTCTTTCTTCTCCTTTAGGGTGGATGATTTGATAACGGTATACAATGTATAGCAAATTGCTACTTAGAGGTAAGGGGTGGAAATGTTTTTGGTGTTTTTTTTTTTTGTCTGATCCCCTTCAACAGTAGAGGTGTATCCGCATACGAGGAAGATTCTCTGAATAAGGCACTCCGTAGCTGTGAAGCTACAAAACAAGTGTTGTAGTGGGGAAACCTAATCCTCGGTGTATTCTTTATTCTTTTAATGTACAAGTAACAGGCTGGTACTACAGGGGTACAGGAAAGGAAGCCCTAGGCTGTGTTACTGCTGTAGGGCTCTCAGCATGCAAAAAAATCAGGATCTACTTTTAATTTTCCAGGGGACTGCATCTCAAGTTTACTTTGGGTGTCTATAACTCCCAGATCCTCTATCCTTTTCAGGAAGTTCCAGGGCCGAAGGTGGGAAAGCATTTACTTTGGAATCGACACCCTCAGATGTTTATGAATCTGTAAACCAAGAAGTAGAAAAGACCATGCCAAATGCAGCGTGGGTTCCCATCCCACCTGTGGAGGAGGCTGTGTAAGAGGTGACAGGCACGGAGTCCCACAGCCATCCCAGCCGTTGTCCCTCCGTTTAATACACGCTATCTTACTGGTAGCTGCTGGAACTTTGTTGAAATAGGTTAAGAGTTGGTCCAATAGACTTGGAAGATGTCACACCAAAAAGGGTCTTTTGGGGGCAGAATGGTTTAATGTTCCTGCCTGAGATTGCTGCTGTTTGCTTCCCCTTTTGATAGGGTCTGCAGGGCTGCTCTGGGCATGGTGTAGTAAACTGCATCCTAACCCAGAAACAGCATTTCTCCTATCCGCTCCAATGCTGATGTTTTGGCACCTACAGTTTTCTGTGGGTACGTGTGAGAGAATATCCTCATAGCTGCCTGCTGACTATAGTTGCATTTGACAGCATGATCTGGTTGCTACTGAAGCAGACAAGAGAAGAGAAGAGCAGTTGTTCCTGGTGAGGATTTGGCCATCTCAGTTTGACCAGAAAGCCCCTGTCTCACTTCTACTGTTATCTTAAGTAAGGAGGACTGAGGCAGAGACCTCTTCAGGAGTTTGTCTAAGCCCAGGCAGGAGGTGTGCAGACCTGAGCTCAGTCTCTGAAAAGTTGTTACTCCACAGCCCAGAGCAGGCAGCAAGGCTGGAGCTGAGTCTCCCTTCTTGGAGCACATCAGCTCCTTTCAAGTGCGTCATCCTCCCTGCTCCAGGTCCTAGGCCTTGAAATCCCTTGAAAGCACCATGTTAATCTGCATCAGGACCTGTCAGTACACTTACAGCCAGAGTAGGTGGAAAAGACCTTGCAGATCACTGAGTTCATTTCCCCTTCGAGGGCAGGGAATAGACTCTTTGACATACCAACTCTTTAACTACCACAGCTACTGCATTAAGCCAAGATGTGAGCTGGCATTCCTGTTTTTTTTTAACAAGCTTAATGGCTTTTATTTAAATGGATGTGCACTTTAGCCATTGTGTATAAATTCAATAACATTTACAAATGGTGAAATTTGTTTTTCCTGCCAAAGAAAAATAAGTCTCTAGAGATTTAGATTGTATCGGCACTGGTGTAATATGATAAGGATCTTCAGGCTTGACTCAACCTTCCATATTGAGCTAACTTGAAAGCTATAAAGCATAATGTAATTAGGCAGCCAATGTCTTGGACCCAGAAGAGTGAGTTGAGTAAAAGAAGGAATCGTGTCCCAAGTATAGGATGCGCAATTCTTGTGCAACGTACTTAATGTTACTTTAAGAGAAGCAACCAGGAAGGGAGATTGTCCCCTTCTTGCTTCAACTGTGAAATTAGAAGTCTATATGCAATGTAGGTATGATTCACAGCATGGAAAGAGGTGTTTGGGGTCATAATGACTACTTAGGTTTAATGAGAAAAGCTATTGGGTTTTAGTTTGATCTGTGAGCTACCAAACAGTTCCTAGTACAGGAGGCTGTAACTCTTAAGAGACTAATGAGTGAGTGATGAATTCTGGCTTCAAATTCAATTTTTAAGGCAAAATAGTCCTCTTTTTTATTTTTTTTATTACTTTTTTTAAGAAAGACATACTTGTGGTGTTTTGGTTATTCATTCTTTGAATACAGTGATATATAATGCAAAATCTCCTGCCAAGAATACCATGGTATAATTATTATGGTATATTTTTGTAATAGGAATGTGATTGAGATTGCAGGAATAAGAAATCTGCTTCTGATTTGTGGAAGCATGTGACCGAAGTGTGTAGTTCTGAAAAATACAGTAAATCGTTTCCAGTAAGAAACTCTACATTTAATCCAGCTACAGTGTTGTGCTAACCTGCCTCCCTCATTAATTTCATGTGTCCGACCATACACAGCCATACAGGAAGGTGAGGGCAGGTTCACATTCTCACATTCTATATTACTTTCCTAGTAAAACCCAAAGTAGATTAAAAGTTAATTAAAACTTCAAACCTGCAATTCTGTATCCCTGTAAGAATTTACTGAGCACGCTGATTCTTTGCTAAAACTTATGAACACATTAGTATCTGAAAGATAGTTATATACAATTCTAAGACTTTGTAGGCCATTTAAAATGGATGGTGTTTTAACCGTTAGGCAGAAGAGAGTGTAAAAGTAGCTTCAAAGAAAAAAAATAGGTCAATTAAAAAAAAGCAACTACTAAAAAAGCTTTTCCTGATGTAAAAAAACACTAGCATAGTTGTTGTACATCAAAGCCTGCAACATTTCTAACTAGATCTGCCATTAAAAGAAAACAAGTTGGTCATTTCATATGGGGGCTTTGTGTTTTGTTTTTTATGGCTCTGAAATATTTTCCGATTCTCCATTATCCCAGCTCCACTAATCCTGATGACAGTCTCCTGTGGTGTACTTACAAACCACGCACTCAGAGCAGCTGCCCGTGTAAAGACCCCGATGCTGCCTTCTCTCCTCATCCCCCTGCTCTCCTCTGCACCTTCCCACCCCACCCTCAGCAGTCTGGAGGTGGCCATCACAGTCCCACTCTGTGACTGAGAGTCGCTGCCTGCCCTCTGGAAATACAGTTTCCAAACACAGCAGAAAACATACATGACTCTCTTGCTTTGTTGCTAGAGAGTAGTTGATGGAAAATACTCTGCCCTTTGCATACAAAGGCCCTTTGTAGAAGTATTTATAAAACCACAAAGTGAGTTGAAGCTCTGCCTTTCTTTGACAAATAGAATAATGGAATGGTATGTGGTTGGAAGGGACCTCTTGAGGTCATTTGGTCCAATCCCCCCACCAGAGCAGGTTGCACAGGAACATGTCCAGGTGGGATCTGAGTATGTCCAGAGATGGAGACTCCACCACCCCTCTGGGCAGCCTGTTCTAGGGCTCTGAAACCCTCAAAGCGATGAAGTTCCTCTTCATTATTTAGGCGAAACTTTCTATGTTCAAGTTTGTGTCCATTTCTTCTTGTCCTGTCACTGGGCACCACTAAAAAAAGATTGGCCCCATCCTCTTGACACCCACCCTCTAAGTATATATAAGCATTGGTTGGATTCCTCGTAAGACTTTTCTTTTCCAGACTGCAAAGACCCAAGTCGCTCAGCCTTTCTTTATAAGAAAGTTTATAGATGTTTATACCAATATGGAGGGTTGTGAAGGATTGTTCCTTGTGGCAAGTCCTTGAGAATTGGTCCAATGCCCTCTCAAAAGGTACTGTCTGGGTGCAGGTAAAAATATTCCCGCTTATGGAGAAAGTCTGAAGAGGTTGTGACATGGTTGCTGCTTAGGCTACAAGTAGGAATAAAATACTTGGTTAGCTTCTTTCTTTCTTGAATAACTTTCTGTTCTTTCCTCAAAGAAAGGCCTTCTTAGAAAGTTTAAATTGTGTTCTGGTGAATCATTGTAAAGAACTGAACAGATGTATGCTCTTATTTTTTAGAGACGAGGCAGCTAACTCTAGCTCTTACCTATTTTCCAGCCCTTATTCTACCTCTTCTTTTAAAAGCCTTTTCCCTGTTAAAGACAAGAGGTTTTAAATTTAAATTCTTCTGCTGTGCATAAAGAGTTATTGTTCCTGGCAACACTGAAAACTCTCATAAGTTAACGCATTTCTTAATGAGTCCTCACTTGGTGGTGCTAATTTGATGGGATGATATCGTCATCTGGACCAACCCATTCTGGTCTTTTGCTGCTGATGTTGTTGCTAGTCTTGCGCTCACGCGATGTTTAGTGAAGTGAGAATCAACTTTCCTGCACCTCATCAGTAGATTTTTGGGGAAGCTTCAGCAGGGATTAAATGGTTTGTAGATCATTATACATCTACCAGTGAAGGTTCATTGTCACCAGACATCTGTAGGAATAAAGACATCAAAAGAAGAGATCAAAGGCATCAAAGAGATACCTTCATGAGACATGCACCAAAGCTAACTTCTTGGTCCAGGCTGAAGTTTAGCGTTGCTAGGGCTGACATTAGTGGAGCTCTCATGGCATCCTGGGTGGTGAGACTGTCAGTCCTGGTCAGGGAAATCTTCTGAGCCTCCCTGGGAAGATACTACCACAGCCTCTTGCTTTTTTTTTAATTGGTATAGGGCCACTGCCGATGCTAACTGTGATTGTGGAGCATTCAGGCTACTCATGGCTCTGTGCCAGCCTCCCATCAGTCTGGAGCTTGCCATTTTCTGATCTGTAGTTTTAGAGAGTCTCAGCCTGGTTAGTGTGACTGTACTGGAAGTATGTTTGGGGTATGTTCCTGCTGTAGCAGATAAGTCCAGTGTGAGAGCCCGTCACCCTTGACTCAGATCTTCCACTAATTCATAATAGAAAACCTCCTTCTTGTCTCTCATAAGCAGGAGATATCCAGGATATCGTTGTTGTGGTTCAATTTTCCTTGCAATGTGGTTAGTGAGTCAAGCTTTGTAAACCTTTATTTTAAAGAGATTAAGAGTGGGGAGGAAAGCACCCATGCAATTGCAAAACACCTTAATCTTAAGGCTTTTTTCCCTCCAGCATTTATAAAGCAGTCTGCCATGATATTAATGAGGGAATATAGGTGGCAGATGCTTCTTGTGAATGGCTCCTTAGCTCTTGTGTTTGTTTTTCACAGCCAAAAATGTCTAGGGGAACTTTATGTGGAGAAGCCTAAAGGTGGGGGAATACGTTTTTAGCTCTGGGGTTATGATTGGCGTTAATTATTGGGTGTGGTGGGGATGGTGGGGTTCCTGGATTAGTATGTTTGCATAGCTGTGTTTTTTGAATGTGTCAGGGGGAACCAGGGTGAAGATTAAAAACTTCTTTTTTAGGGAATGTGGCTATAATTGAAGGCAAATAAACTCTTAATAGTCATCTTCAGGCTCAGCTCACTGCTTTCTAAATATACTGGTTATAATTGCAGAAAATATTCATAGAAACTGGTTTTACTCATAAGAAGCATTCATCCCTCTGCATAGTAAGAGAGAAGAGCACGTTGTCTTCTGTGGTGGTAGGTTGCTGTGGGAAATATAGGGGGAGCTGAACTCTGTGCCCTGCACTGTAATTTCCAGTGCTTCCCCAGTTCAGCTGGTGGAAAAAGTGTGTTTGGGGTGAGCTTGTCCACGGCAAGTCCCCTGCCCTGTTGTCACGCTGCTTTTGGTTGCAAGCCCACTCTCTCTGCTCCCCACCCCCAGTGCAAATAGCAGCAAGAAAACTTCCCTCCCCCTCAAGAGTGAGGCAAGAGAAAGGCATCCCAGCTGATTTTCAGGGGTGTGAGGGTCTTTGTGCAGCCTTGCAGATGCCCCCATTTGTTATTGCAGTGTGCGGGAATGTTTAGCCTGCCTTGGCTTTCTGGATAGCTGTGATTCTGAGAAAAATCCCTCGGGGCCATTTCTCTGGGATTTATTGACTGTTCTGTTGTACTGCTGACTGATTCCTGCACAGACTGAGACACTGTTTTGTAGACATCGTACCCCCAGATAAATTTATTCGTTCACCCATTATGTGACCTGTGTATTGGATCAGACACGTACAATGAACCCTTAGCAGCAGCAGCTCGAGCCTTGACGAATCGAATGTCTATCTTCTGAGGTTCATGACAGCAGCTTGCTCACTACCTACTCTGTTAAAGGGATTACCTAACCATTGCACGATCACTATGGAGACCAGATGGTCTTTTTGCTGGTTCCTTTAGACAAATTGGGTTCAGTGTTCCCTTATGAATAGATATAAGCCTTTCAAAGCCCCCTTGTTGAATGTACTTTCTGCTCCCAGATGAAGAATCCCGAATGTAAACTCATTGCTTGGTTGTGGTCTGTGCCTCCTGGATAGAGGAAGGCAGTTTTGCTGGGGGTTCACAATTTGTTCAGCAGCTTGGAGCTCAGGAAGTTTGTGCGTTTTCTTCTGTTTGCCTTGAATCAAAAGTCTTTTTTTTTTTTTTTTTTTCAGTCCATGTGATGTTTTATCAAGCTGCTTACATAAATGGGTGCCCTGACAGCACAGGCAAATCAAACCTGTGAAGCAAGGGTGTCCTAAGTCACAACCTTCCAAATTGTTAGAGAGAATAAGCAAGTTAAACAGATTTAAATTTTTGTGTGTGTAGGATGAAATTATTGTGGCTTATCTGTTTTATCAATTGTATTTCCAATATGAATTTGTGTTTATAGGTCTGTAACATGATCCAAAAGGATATATCTCTTTTAAGTCATGTATTTGTTAGCCTTTTCCTAGGCTTGCTGTTGAGACTGGTTTTATTTCTAGTTTGCAACCTTTACCTTTGTTTTTGGTAAGGTTAGCAAAATACTTAGGTTACCAGTGAATTTCTTTAAATATCTTCAAGGTTTTTATAGAGTAAATAGCAACAAAAGGAGTCAAAAAGAGCAAAATTCTGCATGTTCAAATCAAGTCGTTTTTTATTTGAAAATTATGAACAGTTACCACTGTATTTAGGCAGAAAAGAATATTTCTTGGGGATAGTGTATTAAGAAGGATTTCTAGCTAAAGCATATGTTCCAAAACATGAGCCTAAGATCTTTTACAGCTTCTTTTCTACCGAGTGTTTCAATCCCTAAAGTGATGGTGTGTTCTGTGATATTCAGCTTCTGTCCTTTTGTTTTGAGTTGCGGCCTTTGTGTGCCAAGTGAGAAGAGCTTGGGTCTTGTTGCCTTTGGGTGTGTGCAATGCTTGGTGCTGCCTTTTTCTTGTTTTACTGACAGATTTAAGTTGAAATCAGAACAAACCTAAAGAAGGATGTTGCTGGGTGGTTGGTGGAGCAAATTGCACGGTGGCCTTTCACTGCAAGGGTCATAGTTGGAATCCAGGCATGGGGAAGGATAAACAGATGCTGCGGGACATTGCTGTGATCAGTTTGGTCCATGTTGTAATGGATCACTGCATAATCCTGCCATCTGTAACTGGTCTTCTAAAAAGAAAAGTGGCAGGAGCTCAAAGTTTACCCTAACTTGTCAGTGAGAGGGGAGAAGAAATAGCAATAGAAAATAAAACACTTACCCAAACAGTGACTTAATTGTATTAATTCTATGTTGGTTGTTAAAATGTGTTTAGGAAAATGTATGTCTGAAGTCCAGGAATCCCCTTAACCAGACCTCTCTTCTCCACTTGTAACTTCTGTCTGGGTTTCTTTGGTATTCATTTTGCTTACAGCTGGAGTAAAGTCTAAGTTCTGTTTGACTGAGAGCCCTTTTTGTGTTTTTTTTGTGTTTTCTAGGAAGACTGCATGCAACTCATCCTGGTTTTGGCAAGTGCAGGGGCTGGCTACGAAGACAATGCAGAGCATGCTGACTGCTAACCGTGCCTGTGTTTAAAAGTCATCCTACAGGTTTGCTCTTTGTTTCATACTACTCATCTAAAAGTGCTAAGGGCTAGAAGTAGGGATGTTAAAATACATACAAACTCTATAAAATAAGATTATGCTTTCACAGTGGCTTATTTTGACAAAATTTTAATGAGGCTGCAGTGAATTCTCAGAAGAGTGATAATCTGAGATCCAACGTGCAAAAAAACAGTGCTGATGGAAAAAATGCTTTGATTTTTTTTCTGTAAATTGCAAACAGTGGAGATTCACTCCAAGTAACAAGAAGAACAGATCGATCTTTTTTACTTTGGGGTACACTTCATGTAGGTCCAAAATCTTCAGTCATCCCACCGGGGTAATTTGACTGCTCCATTGTGTGCAGTTCACCGTGAATTCAGTAAAAAGCTGAAGAGTGTTTTACTAAGTGAATTGTCAAATTGAACCATGCTGAATGAACATAATACAGTCTTGTGCTGTAATGGAAGACTTGCTAACCAGGTTTTTTTGGGTTTTGGCATGTTTTTATTTTTTTTTTTACCCTTTATCCTGGATTGACTCCATTTAAACACCAAGTTGGGGGCTGCTGAACAGTTTATTGAGGCAACACTTGGTTGCACAGAAACCAGTCAAGCTGAAACTTCAGTGGGCTTGTCTCCTGGCAGAAGGGATTTCTCTGAAAGTGCAGTTCACTTCACATCTAAGTTATGATTATCTTGCTGTCTCCCTTTCATTATGCCATTGTTCTTGGGAGCCAGAGATTTTGTAAGTTATAAGAAAAAGATGTTGCCAAGGGTGTGGGTGGAGAAAGGTGTTGACATGATTTCAATGGAGCTAGATTTCAGCTTTAAAACAGAGGGGTAATGAACCATGCAGAGAATAGGCTTTCCTAGCCTGCCCCTAAAATAAGTTCAGTTATGAATTTAATGTTGTAAATGGCAATTTAATGGCTTTTTTTCCCAAACAATTGTTTCATACCATTTTTTAGAAAGGCACTTTCCTGTGTAGAGGGTAAAAATGGTCTGTTACTTTTCACTCTGTCTTCTAGCCATTGTTTCTAATGAAACTCTTCTTAATTTAGTGGAAAATGGGGAATTCAGAAAGCCAGTACAGTCTTCAGGGATCAAAAAATCATGCTGCTGCTACAGCTGGTGCCAAGCAGAAGCCTTGCTCTCTGAAAATTCGCAGCATTCATGCTAAAGATGAAAAGTCTTGCTCTATGCATGGATGGGGACATACCAGCAGTGGCTCAAACTACAAATCGAGATCCCTTGCCAGAAGCTGCCTTTCGCACTTCAAGAGTAGTCAGCCTTATTCATCTAGACTTGGTGACACTGTGGTGAAGGTCTCTAAAAGTAATGCCCACGCCAAACACAGGACAAATGCCTCAGGGGACTACTGCCAAGGAAATAACACGGTGTTTTTGCCCGAAAACAGTTTCCACTATATTGGCCTTCAAGCTGGAAGTAATCACGCTGCCTCTCGAGAATGCAATGGACACATTTTAAATTGCTACGGCAAGAATGAGAGTCTTGCATCAACCTCCCCATCAGAGGACAGGAGGAGTCCAAAAGTTCTCATTAAAACACTGGGGAAGCTGGACGGTTGCTTGAGGGTTGAGTTCCACAACAGCAGCAACAGCAAGGTACCGACTGAAGAGTCCAGTGGACCAGTCCAGTTGCTGAGGTATTCACCTGCCTTGGAATCTAAGCCGAATAACCTGCTTGACGTCAGGAGGAACTCCAGTGCAGACTGTTCTTCAAGCCATCGTCTGTCACCTACTGATTCAAGGCTTCGGTCTAGTAAAGGAAGCTCCCTCAGCTCTGAGTCTTCATGGTATGACTCTCTCTGGGGAAATGCTGGGGATATCAATGAGTTGGATGGTCCATATTTGACCAGGAGCACTCCAGATACAAGTATTCATGCCAGTTTCCCAGCAAGTGATAACAAGAAGTCCTTCAACCAAAGTTCATCTCTTTCCTCGCTCCGAGATCTCTATAAGGATACAAATTTGGAAAGCACTCCTCCACCTGGGATCAGGCTGTCTGATGAGTATATTGACACTCATGGTAGCTTAAGCAACCGTGTCTCATTTGCCTCAGACATCGATGTTCCCTCTAGGGTAGAGCAGGGTAGTCCTGCACATTACTCCTCCTACACACTCCCGTGCAGAAAGTCCAAGCCCCTCAGTGAAGATGCATCCAAGAAGGATACACTAAAAAACCGAATGCGACGCATCAGTGACTGGACGGGAAGTCTCTCGAGGAAGAAAAGGAAGCTCCAGGTATGTGCAAATTCTGCCTAAGTGCCTGAAAGTTGGTTTATAGATTCCTATTATAAATGTAATGATTACATCGTGTTTGCCTTTCTCACAGGGTAATTACTGGGTAATCTCATTTAGTACTTTGTGGAATTTGTGGAACATCCCTGGAGTTGCCTGAAATGACAGTGGCAAAAAAAAGATATGCATTTGTGTGTGCAAATTTTCCCTTCCTCTTTTTGCACCTTTGTAGCTAACTCTGATGTCTGCAGCCTAATCTCTCAGTGAATTAGTTTTTGAAATCGTTGCATTGCCTAAATTGTGACTTGGAGTTCTCAAGCCTTCTCTTTATTTCAGCTGTGAAAATATAACTTAGATATTGTATATATGTTATGAATCAGCATACATTATGTGAAGGAAAGAGCAGTAGAAGTACCTTTGCAGGTATTCCCTATTTGCATTATTGGCTTCACGACTCGCTTTGGTTTTGCTGTCGGTCTAGCAAGGCAAGCAGCTGTAGAATATTGACCAGAGCTGCTGGTTCTGCCTCTACCTCCTCTGAAGGCATTACATGGAGTGCCCTCCTCCTTCCTGCATGTCAGCTTAGTCCACCAGATGGAGAAGCTTGAGTCACCATCTGGCTCACCGGGAGATGGTGGAGTGAAGAAGGAGATGGGAGGAGGGAGAGAGGGAGGGAAAGGATGTTTCTTTAGAAGAATTTAAAGCTAATCCCATTAACAGGAGTTTGGGATGCCTGTGGTCAGGGATGAAATTCTTGTCTCTAGCTGTGGGCCCCAGAACAGGCTCCTTAAATGCCAGGCTGTGCCTCAACTTCTGCACTTGAGTTCTCAAGCTGAGGTATAGGGTAGAGCCTGGCTTTGGGTTTGGTTTGTGGTTTTTTGTTTTTTTTTTTTTTTTAATCTCCCCTAGCATTTCTCACACAGGAACAGACACTGTGCTTCTCTAAATGAAGGATCTGCTCTCTTTCAGCAACATTGGGGTGCTGAAAGTTGGGTCCCCTCACTTCAGAAGTGAGCAGAGGGTGAAGGGAACACCTACTTCTGCAACTTAGGTGGCAGCGAAGCAGTAGATCATAACACACACTTTGTGTAGCATGTAGAGCAAAGGCTGTCTCCTGCATTGGAAATTCGGATAGGTATCACGCTTAACAGGCATCTGTCATTGTAGTGTAAAACTCTGATGGACCCTTAGGCTCAGAAATGAGGTCAGCATAAGGTTTGCCAGTGTAAATCCTAGGTAAGGGTTGCAGAACTGGGAAAACGAAAATGAAAGCCTTTTATTTGGATTGCTTCTTTTGTGAGTTGGTGCTCACATATTTTATCAGATGCTGTCTTTTTCACCTTCTTACTCAGCTGTGAAAGGAGAAAGCAGAAAAACCGGAATTGGAGAAGAGCCTCAGTGCCTTGTGCCAGGATTCTTCACCAGTTTGAACATCCGTAGCTGTTCTGGATTTTACAGCCAGGCTTTACATACGGTTTCTGTGTCCCAGACCTTTGCCATGTATTACTTAGTTATGACATTTTCAGAATGGTATTTGTGGTGCACGATTCATAGCTGTTTTGAATTCACTGTGCAGTGAACTGACTTCATACACAGCAAGGAAATTTGGCCAGTGAGATTGCATCGAGCTTGAATCTGATTCTGGTAGAAGGAAATCAGCCCAAGCTCCACAAATGGCGATTTCTTAGAAAAAAGGCATAGGAAATAGTTAGTCATAGATTTTTATCAGACAAGTATCCAGCGACAGGAAGGATAAGAGTGGCAGTGAATGCTTTATGATTTTGCCTTCCTCGTGAGGCTTGATCAGCTCCTCTCTGCCTTGCAGGCGTTGAGTAACCTGCTGGCTCTTATGGGGGTTGCTGTGTTGTAGTTTGGTAACGATTATACACTCATTGGATCCTTTGGCTTAAAAATACAGAAGTACCATGCACGGTTATGAGCTGTCAGATGGTTAGTCCCTGTTTGTAAGACTGTTCATCACAGCGATTGTAGCCTTCGTGTTTTGCTCTGAACAGCGTGTCCCTTCTTCATTGAATTACTAAGAACTGATTATGAGTCACTGGGGCTGTACGTAGGTGAAAACTGGAATATTTCCCCATAAAGCCAGCCGAAGTACCGGTGTTCCGGCTTCCCCAGTGGAAAAAAGTCAGCCAAGCCCCCTACTTCACTGGGGCACAGGATTAAGAGATACTGGGATATTGAGACCAGTCCCTTGCCACTAGGAAGACAGTAGAGGTTAATCCCCTTCACTAACAAATTGCAGCTTAAAAGCAGGTGGGCTTTTCCCCACCCTGAAGGCTCTTTCCAAACCCTCTTACTCTGACGCTTGCTAACTTGCAGAGTAAATGTAGTCCCCGCCAGTTTGTTCTGATGCCAGTATTATCCGTTGCATAGTTATCCTTCCCAATTATTTAATCTGTTATGATTTATTTAAAGGGAGAAATGGTATCTTTTCTCGGCCAGCATTTATGGGGCTATGCAGACCCTATTTGGTCTCCTGTCTGAAGATAGGAAGTCTGTTTCCTATTCATTCTGGCACCATTCCTCTGCACCTGTTTCAAATTATCCATAAACAGATTTTGATATGGGATATTCCAGAGGAGCCCTCGGCTACGCCCTGTCCAGTGACTTGGATGTTTCCTTATGTCTGATTTGATCTGATACTTGATCCGATATATCCTGCAACCGAGTTTGCCTTTCCAATATTAGGCTTGTGTCAAGACTTGCAGTCATTCTGTGCCATGATCCAGCTTTTGTTGCATGAGGGTATCCCTGAATTGCTGGTACTCTACAGCGTGGCATCTCCTCCTGTAGTTTAATCCTTGCTGAAACTGCACTGGGGAGAAGCAGTAACACAACACACCATGTGTGAGCAGCAAGGTATATTTGCTGCATGTGAGACCTGTGGGCAGAATTTCAGTGGAGCTGTTGCATAGTTGTTATAGGTGGTGGTGTGAACTCAGTGTGCAACTGTATAACATGGAGAAAATGAGCAAACACTGTGTTAAGATGAAAATGCAGCCACCAGAAACAGCTGCTGGGAATAATTTCTGAAATTTCCTGACTTTATAAACCAGGGTCTTGAATTGTGGTGCGAAGAGAATTTAAAAGAAAAGTACACTGAGACAACCTTTTATTTGGCTTGAAAACTGGTATTAGATGGCTTGAAAACTGGTATTAGATTCTACTTTCAGTTTGGGTCCTAATGAATGTAGCAGGCTGCATTGTTTCCTGCCCTGTTCTTTACAGCTAATTATTATATGCATCACTTTGTCTAATTGGTACCTTAGTTAGCCACTTTATCTTTTGCATTATCTATGACTATTCCAGAATATATTTCAGAGAGATCTGCTTGCATGCAGCTGAGAAGAAACAGCAGTAGTTTTCTATCACGACTAGATGCAACAGAGATAAAACGAATAGAAAGTTGGCTGGTAGGGAAATCACCAGCAACAGCAGCTTGGCTCAGACCTTTTCAGCAGTGACCAAGTACTGTTACGGTGACAGCCTCCCTGAGGACTGGCAGAGATTGCGTGGCTGCCAATTTTGTTCTTTTAAAAAAAAATAAAATGCATGTGATGTTGTCATGGTGAAGTGTATATATTCATTTTAGACCTGGTGTCTGTTTACTCTGCTCTGGTACTTCCTCATTCCTGCCCTTTCTGTGTGCATGGAGAAAACATAGGATGTGGTTAATGGCAGTTAGTGGACAGGTTGTATCCCACGCTTTTCATTAATGTTTTTTGTTCCAGTAGTGGCCCTTCCCAGCAGACACCTTCTTATGTATGCATCTTGCATTATCTTTCTTACTAATTCTTTGGGACTGAAAGAAATACATGTTCTTAATAAACTGTATGTTAATGTTTTCTAGAGGATACTGGCAGTTCCTGGAGAACAAACAATTAAAATACAGGATTTTTGGCACACACATACAGTGACTGTAATTAAAAAGAGGGTGGAGAAAGCTTCCAGTTTCCCACCGAATTGCAGATGGCTGGGGCAGTTGTGTAGGATCCATGTCATACAGTTGCTTTGTGGGTATAAACACGTTACATGCGTGATTATTCCCCCACCCCCACCACCTTCTCTCCCCTTACTGTATAAAAAGCAAAACTGTTGATGTTTAGGGAGTTACTCTTGGAGAACACTGCCGTGACTCTGCAATGAGATTTGAGGAAGGTACTCCATTGCCAGGAGAATTGGATCTGTGTCACCAGACACAGTGATCTGAAAAAAAGCCAGCCTTGACCTTCAACACACCATAAGAGAACATGGGTTTCAGCTGAATCTGGCTTTTGCGAGGCCGTGACCAGCAGTGTCCTCCTGCTTCAGAAGTGGCTTGTCTGGTGACGCTTGGGAGGGTGTGCTCTCCCACTGTTGCTCTTGGCTGTGTGCTGGGGATCGCGATGCTATCAAAACACTGTGCAAGTTTTCGGCTGCAGTTTCGAAGAGCGCCAAGTAGGAAACAAAGGAACAAAAAAAAGTAGTTGCTTTCAAAGCTGCTGGTGAGGGCAGCTCACAGGAGACATGGGTTTATTTATTTTATTTGTGTACAGAAGTCTGCGAGCAAATAAATGCTTTTGGAGAGGCAGTCTAAATGTGAAAGAATAATAGCTCTATTATTACTGAGGGTAATATCTTCACTTCTGGAATTGTTTACAGCCATCTCTTCTTTCCTTTTCCCTCACACTTTTACTGTAATAGGCAGCAGGTTTGTTGTGTAATATGTTCTTAAATCTTGGTTGCTTTTAAGTAGCATCAGCAACGCTTGAGTTGGGAAAACAATAAAGGGCTTCTTATGATGACTGGTGTGGTTCTCAACAGTGAAGTTAATCCGGGAAGCTCAATCAGCACATTACTGGGAAAATCTAAAGACCCAGTCTTCCAACAAGGTCCCACGTCAACAAGCAGTGACAAGAAATGGGCCTACGTTACCATCCATATCACAAGGCAAAGCTGGAGTCATGCCATCAGCCCTGAGCATTTCAAATAAAATTGGCCATCCCTCTTAATACAGGGGATGAAGTTGCACAATGCAATTAGGAGAAAGGCCCGTCAGTGCTTGGCAAGACAGTCAAGCTCCCAGGAGATTTCCAGCAAGTCAGAAAATACACACCCTTGCAGTCTAGAGACTGAATTCATGCCACTCAGCAAGTGCATCTTTCTTTTTTTAAATCACATCTTCTGTTAGATTAGATTTTTGCCTATTGGTCAATACTAACAAGCTTAAAATATTTTCAACTTCTGATCTTTTTTGTGTTGGTTAAGCACAGCTTATATGACAAATAGAAAGTGGAGGTCAAATCAACCTAGCTGTGCCAACAATAAATGTGGCTGCCTTGCACAAACGGAGTGTCACCAAAGTATTGGAAGCCCTGTAATAATAAACTTGTTGTGACACTGTTCCTGCTTGTACTCAAACAGGCATGTAAGTGGTGGTGCCTGGGATGCTGTTGTCTCCTGGAGTCCATCAGGTTTCAGCCAGTGGAAGCCCCAGTAGTTACTAGTGAATTTGAAGATTCCTCACAGGTTTCCAAGTTACCAAAGCTTGCAGACTTAGTGATTAGGGATTAATGGGGTTCTGCTGAGAAAATCATGGGTGGTGACATCAACTAAGCCTGATGTATTGGAGAAAAGAGGTGGATCTTGATGACGGAATTGATGTGGCTAAACACGAAACAAATTTAAATGTAAAATGAGGTGTCTATTTTCATCGTATCTTTGGTGACTGATCCCTGGCAATTTCCTTTTTGTGTAGGAACCAAAATGTAAAGATGGGGGTGAATACTTTGACAGCAGAATGGACAACTTCACCATGGACACACTGGCGCCATCACAGGTCTCCACTTCGATGTGGTCACCTGGCTCCAGCCATGTCCTGTCCCAGAGAAGCGAGTCCACCAATGCCATCAGCAGTGATGCCCTGAGGCAGAATATTTATGAAAACTTCATGCGGGAGCTGGAGACGAGCAGGACGAACCTGGAGAACACTGAGACCTCATCAGAAACGGAGGACTCCAGCGGCGAGTCCCTCAGCTCCCTGGAGCAGCTGGATTTGTTGTATGAGAAAGAGCAAGGAGTGGTGCGCAAGGCAGGGTGGCTGTTCTTCAAACCCCTGGTGACCCTGCAGAAGGAGAAGAAGCTGGAGTTGGTCACACGGCGGAAGTGGAAGCAGTACTGGGTCACGCTCAAAGGTAAACTACTGCGTTACTCCTTCAGCTTGGTGGCAGCAGTTGTTTTCATTGAGTTGCAGCAACTTTTCATGCGTGCTGCCTTCTGTCAGCAGGATTAGGGGGCTCAGAAATCCATGCTTAACTTTACACAGTCTACCCACACCCCAAAGTGGGGCATGTGCCTCGAGTCACTCACTGAATCGAGGTGGTGCTCATGTCTTTGGTATTGCACGTGCAGCCTTGCATGTTGTACCACAGTGGGAATTATTTTGTCTGAATTCCCAGTTTCTGTACTCGTGCAGAATTGGGGGTTTAGAAGATGCTTTTGGATGTTTTGAGGTCAAAGACCAAAATGGGCCAAATCTGAGAAAAATACAGAAGTTACACCTCTGTCTTGGGGGCAGTCAAAGTTTAAGGAGAAGTCCTTGGTGCCTCTTAAAGGATGCACAATTCCTTGGGCTCTGCTATGAACTTTATACTAATTTACCCCAACTTTAAGTAAAAATATTCAGTTCATTTCCAGTTCCTCAAGTGTCAATGTAACAGACAGGAGAACTCCCTTTGCTAGTGCATTTACATGGAAAAGTGTGAGATTTGGGGCAGAGAAGGCTGAAGCAGCAGCAGGTCCCCAAGGACCCCGTCTCCCTGCTTTCCCCGGATGGTCTTTTGCCTTGCCTGTTCTTCTCACTATACCAACCTCTTCTGGCTTTCAGCATGCCCACCTTCCCTGCCCCCTGGCTGCTCTTGCTGGGAAACAGCCCCATGGAAAGGCAATTCACTTTATAGGGGCTGCGGTGTGATTGCCCTGCTCAGCTCTGTGTGTTGATGGCTCAGAGTAATGGAGCAAGTAGGTGTGTCGCAAGAAGTAGACGGTTGTCAGGAAGTGAGAGAAGGAAAATAACATCTATTGTAGTGAGGAAGAGGAATTTAATGGGCGAGTTCATAGCCACCTTCTTTTCTTTTTTTTTTTTTTCTTCTTTGAATTTCATCCAAAGGATTTGCCTTTCAGTAAATATAATGCTAAGTTAATGAGTAAGGAAATGATCAACCTTAATAATTTCCTAGCATATCTGGGACTGGAGGAGAGAAAAATAACAACTTTCCCACAGGTTGCCCTTTTCAAAATTCTACATGGGTGTAGACCTAAAGAAAAATGAACAGCGAACAGCAAGTCCTGGGAATGCTATCCTTGATAGCACTGATTTCAAAGAATCAATCTTACAAGAATGTAGCCATTCTGCCTAATAATTCAGAGACCTGTTATCAAGGGATCAAAAATGTAGGCAGTCTTAACAGTTTAAATTACTTATCCTGATCATCAGATAGCATGATTCATGCTTAGAAACAGTGTATACAAAGGGAAAAATGTATCTGAATGCTACCCTCTTATTTTATGTGCTTGCGTTATGGAGTATGAATATGAGTTTGATCTGCTGTTTCTAAAATTCAAGTCGTTTCTAAACAATCTTATCAAAACTCTAAACTAAAGTACATTATACACTAGTAGTTCGTGCATTTCTGGAATAATAAGCTCTGGGAAGGAATTTAGGTGCTTCAAGTTTGGTTCTTTTCTGTAAAATTGGCTTATTGGTGACCTTGAACAAGTCGTGTCCTTTCTTGCTACCTGAATTTTCCCAGCCATAGAAAAGGAATAATAAAACTATTTGTGAGAAGCTTTCTTAACTCTGAACATTATAAGAAGTGTTAGATACAACACTTTTTGCTTCGAATAGGTGATACGGCCACATTCGTGGTGCAGAATCTCTTCTACTCTATTAGATGTTTTAAATATACATTCCTCATTTCATTGATCTCATACCTTTATTTTCCTGTGGAGGTTTCTGATGCCAAAATACGCTTGCCTGTCTGGATATCAAGGCATAGTTCTGTTTTCATAATACAGTATATCAAGATCAAGAAGCTTGCTTTGGTTCTCCTTATTCAGGGTTTTGTATAAATCTGTGTTTAATTTGTTCTTGAAGTTTAAATAACCAAGATATTTTAAAATATGACTTAAAATAGCCACATATGCAAATGGAGAACAGCATGTTTCTTTGCACTCTGTTGAGATGTGTTTAATTATAAATATGCAGAAGGCTTATAACCATCTGGTTACCTGCCAGACTTCAAAGTATACATGTCCTGGGGCCTCTGCTCTACTTTCAGGGCCACCAAGACCTGAGCTTGAATAGTAACCCTTTAACAAGAGGAACTGTCTGTTCCATCTGTCCTGTCTAATTAGTTTATTTTAACGAGGGAAACTGCTTTCCTGTTGTGCTCCCTCTTCGATTCAAGTTTTGATTAAAATACTTGGATGATAATCAGTCCCAGTGGGCCTGTCACTTTATGAAACTAGCTCTTTCCAGGGATCACCTGGCTTGACCCGAAGATGCCATACACCTGAACACACAGGCATGCTCTTCATTTTTATGTACATGTGAACTGTCAGGATAGAAAATGACATATCTTTAGTTACCTTCTTGATAACACATAGGGGAAATGTGAGAGTTTAAAATAGAACTTTATTTGCACGTTGCTAAAATGCAGAAGTGGAAATGGTTGTAGAGTTCTGTTGCTGCTGCTAAATGCAAGAGGGGTCCTGGTATCTGTTGGTTTAGTTTGGCCATCTGATGGATCTCACTTTTCATATACTTTACATTTTGGGTGGGTTAGGACCAGTGTATTCCACCTCATAACATTTTACAGCTAATGTATCCCATAAACTCTAGTAGGCTCAGCTTTCCCCCTTATCAGACCGAAGAATCAAAAAACCTTCATTTTTGGTTCTGATTTCAGATTGGACCTTTGAAGAAGCTCCCCTTAAATGTACATGACTTTGGATGGTGTGTTTGGGATTTTTAATACAATGTGAAGTGTAAATGTTAGAGAATTACTAAAATAAGGATTGAACTCTGTTTCTAACTAATTATTTTAGAAGCATCCACAGAGGAAACATTTCTGTTTTGCAGGTTTTGCTATGTCCCCTTCATAGGCACTTCCTAGGCATATTTACATGTGCATCCGTACACACAGTGTATCACACAGAGAAACACCAACAGCCTGAAAAACAGCAAGTAAGCCCAGAACTTCAGTTTTGGTGCTGCCCTGTGTTGTGGTGCCTCTTTGATTTGAAGGAAAAACAACAACAAAAAGTATTCTAGAGAGATGACAACGCTGTAGCTGTAGCAAACTTAATCCTGAATTTTAAGTCCTGAATATGTATATTGCTTACAGCAGTAATATATTCATGGATTGCTAGGCCCTAGGGCACTGCTGTGGTCATTTTGTCTGGCTTGCTAAGTATTGCAACCGTAGGTCTTCTCTAAATTAATTCCTGAATGAATTTGAGCATATCTTTTGGAGAAGGTTTGCCTTGCTGGAGAATCCACCATCAGCCTCAGATTCTTCTAACTGCTGAGGTCATTCTCAATTTTCAAAATGTATTTATAGTCTCTGATCTTAGTTCTTCCAGGTTAAACATTCAGCCAAAGTATAATATTAATTTATCTCCCAAATTTAAAAGAAAAAAAACAAAACAAAACAAAACAAAACACTAAACCTACTGTTATTTAACTGTTGTTTCCCAGGGGTGAAATTTTTTGAGGTTTATTTTCTTACTTTCTCCAAATGCACAGCTAGCCTAAGAAATTATTGAAAAATCTAGTTTATAACTGGATTATTTTAGTAATGCAGTTGAATAGGCAAATCAGGGCATCTCAGAGGACAGCAGATTGTACTGTGGGGCAGGAGTGAAAGGCTGTTGGGAATGGAGGGGACAGACCCTTTTTGAGCCAGTTTCACTGCCAAAGGCAACATGGCAATGTAGTCATACTGCTCTGGACTCTCTGCTGTCATCCAGAGGTAATTCCTCTTGTTACACTTGGGATTGTCATCATCAAGGATGACGTTTGTTTTCTGGGTGCAAGTTTTGCACCTTAGGTGTTAGGCTGTTTACAAGACTAAACATGCTCAAACTCGGCCCCTCTAAACTGTTTTAAATTACTCAGTATTGGCTTAGTTTCCAATTTGCAGGTAGATTTATGGAAGTCTGGCTTGAGAAGTTTATTCACTAAGCATATTGTTTGAAGACAAAGGTTTGTGCAATCTTTTCAACAAATACAAAGATTGTTTAGGTGGCTGTTATGAGAAAGTTGGTTCAATTTAATAAAGAAACTCAAAAGCCGATTTAACTAAGCAGGAGTTAATCTTTTCTACGTGCTTTAATGTTTTAATAGGCTGAGTTTATTCATAGAATCACAGGATGGTGTGGGTTGGAAGGGACTTTTAAAGATACCTAGTCCAACTCCCCAGCCGTGGGCAGGGATATCTTTCACTAAATCAGGTTACTCAAACCCTATCCAGTCTGACCTTGAACACTTCCATATTGAGTTATCCTGTTTTATTTTTTAAGGCCATGGATGGTTGTTGTGTCCCTACTAGATGTCTGTTCAACTTCTATTGACAAATTCATCATTAACTTTGCCTTTTTTCCAGTTTAGAAGATCTTCCTTTATTTTTGTTTCAAGAGGGGCAGAACTGATGTTCCCTGCCACTGAAGGGGTCTTAATTCACAAATGTGTTAATATAAAAGAACTCAAATGGGAGATCCGGAACTTACTTTCTCCTTGTGGCTTTTTATTCCTCTGAACTGCAAAGGTTGTACTCTGCTGTTTTATGAGACCTATGGAAGGAACTCAATGGAGCAGAGCAGTTTGCCTCGATACGCCCTGTTTGCAGAAGACAGTATAGTTCAGTCTGTTCCAGAACATCCCAAGAAAGAAAACGTGTTCTGTCTCAGCAATTCTTTTGGAGATGTCTACCTATTTCAGGTAACAGTATGCATGTAGAACTTTATGATTCTTTCTGTTTCAGGATGTGTTTATGGGTATGCACGTGAATGTGTATCATTGCATATACACATGCACACACACATCATGTTTCTGCCTTTTACTTAAAAATAACAGCATAATTAGTATTATCATACTGATTCAAGTTTATAAATTGACTTCAGATATATGATATTACACCAACTGGCTTGGTCAGTTATGGTTCAGAAATAAAAAGAATAAAGATCACAAATCTGCAAGACATTTTGGTACCTGATTGTAACAAGCTTATAGAAAATCATCTTTATTATGTTTTTTTCACATGCATTAGTGTGTAGCATTAGCACATATTAGCGTTCCAGCCTTATGGAATGGTGTGATCAACCCTGTATTTTCTCACCCCAAAGAGAGTTTTCTTGTGCAAGATGTTCCAAAAAAGAAGGCTAAAAATAATCTAAAGATCTTGGCTGCTTAACTGCACCACTGGAAATGTTAATAAAGAACAGTATTATGTGGAACTGTCTGCACAGAAACATGTTGATTCATTGGCACACTTGTAAATATCTCCAGAGACACTTTGTGCAGATGTGTTCTCTTTACCTTGATGTCCTCTCTGCACTAACTTGACATTTTTTAAGTAAGCAAACGCCTCTCCTCAGACCTCACATGTTAAATCTTCTCTGTTGCTGTGTTACCTGCAGAAAGATTTATTTTTGGAGGTTTATTTTTGAAAGATGGTGGGTTTTATCTTAATTAGAGGGGTGAAGGGTGCAAGTCACATCTTTCCCACAGCTCCTCAGGCTCTCAAAGCTCAAAGGTCTAAAGAAGCGAAAGCTGAAGGTTGGAGGCAAGTCATGACGGAGTGCACGAAAAGCTGACACATCCCTTATTTGCACAGTTTTAAAGACAAAACTTTATTTCGCTCATTTTAAGATAAAGTGCTTAAGATCACAGTGAATCCATCAAACACTTAGTGTCCTGGAGCTGCTGACTTGTTTTTTCACCCCCCCTTGTCTTCTCATAATGTTGCACCATTGATTTTTTTCACAGGCGACAAGCCAGACGGATCTGGAAAACTGGGTGACTGCCATACATTCAGCCTGTGCTTCCCTCTTTGCAAAGAAGCTTGGGAAAGAGGACACCGTTAGGCTGCTGAAAAATCAAACCAAGAGTCTCTTCCAGAAGATTGACATGGATGGCAAGATGAAAAAGATGGCAGAGTTGCAGCTCTCAATAGTTAGCGATCCAAAAAACAGGAAGGCCATAGAGAATCAGGTACAGGAAACAGTATTTTTACAGGTTTTTACAATTTTTTGGTTTGGGCTCTGACTGACTGTGCTTCCTAGGACTAAGAGTAATTGCCCTGGGTACAGCTGGCACAGTAGTTGTGATTATTGCCAGGTTTCTGGAGAACAGTGAGGGAGGTAGGCTCCTCAAAACCCAGGATCAGACAGAACTGTTTTATGAGCACAACGGTATTTCTTTTCTCTTCTGAAAAACTGTAATTAATTTTCACTGGTTTATGATATGCTTAGCTGTTAATAATATCTAGCTGTTACATAGCATGCCACAGAATATACAGTACACTCTGTGAATAACTTAACTTATTATTGAATTGCAGTAGAATTTAAGAAGAGGTACTTAGCAATGCTGTTCTGCACCTTAAGACAGGACATGAAAAGTATTTTACCCAAATAATATTAGAAGAACTGAGGAAGACAAACCCATGTGCTTCAGCTGAAATTTAGCCATGGTTAGAAGGCCAGGATCCACTAGGCTTCCTAAAAAGCTGTAGGAGTCTAAATGAGAACAAGAAGTCAAGGCTGGAGTTTTCCATCCCAGGTGAAAAAGCACTGCCGTGAGTAGCACTGGGAGTCACTGGAGCATTATACCAGTATCAATTCAAAGAAATGGGTAACAGTCACTAACAGCAGTTCTTGTAACACTCTCTGTTTGCATGCTGGGAAATTTTAATAATTTTTAATTAACAATAAGCAGCCAGGTCTATGGCTGCTTAGCTCAGGAGAGCTCACATACTACAGGCAAGATCTTTGCCCATGGCTGGAGCAGACAGAATGTTTGCATCCAAACTTGTGCCTTGGTTAATTTTCTTTTGTTGCAGGAAGAAATGAGCTGAGTCATCGGTTGCCTCTCCCTGCAAATCTGAGTATGGCTTCTGAACACCTGATATGTTAATTCCGGTTATGTTTTCATACTGTGGAATGCCTGAACCTTGGTTAAAGCAGAGGGTTAATGCTGAGGAAGATTCACCGCTAAGATTTTTTTTTTTAAAAACAAAAGCAGAACAACCGCCCCAAAATTTAGTGTTCATGGTGTGTATGTACCTTGGGATTTTAGCCAGCCTGTGCCTAAGACAAAAGTTCAGGGCAGACTGATGAGAAGCTAGAGCTGTTCTTTGGTGGAAATGGTCACTTTATTGTTGGTACGGTGGTGCATTGACATCAAGCCTTACTCACTTCTGGCACGTGAACCAGGAATCATTCCAGTGATACCTTACGGAAGTACATCTTGAGACTTTGATGTCTTGTCCATGTTTCCAGTTTTGCAGGCAGCAATTGGCAAAAGATGGCTTAATTAGACACACTTAGCGTTCAGGCCAAGACCTCACTACCCAATTCTATTGGGTACTACACTAGTTTAGTGGTTTAGCACCACAGGCTGAGGTTGCTCTATCTTTAATTTTATTAGGCCATTAGCAATAGACATCTGATAATTTAAATTCATTGGCTGGTATTTGAGAGCCCATCTCAACTTGCCTTTTCAGTCCGAGTAGGTATTGCTCTGTCATTTGTTTAGGCTGCCCATTATGGCCTCTCGAGTAGCAACCAAAGTTCCTTTCCTTTGATGCAATACCACATAATTATTTTTCTTTGGTTAGTGGAACATTTTTAGTTTCATGAACTCGATGCTTATACTATTTAAACTGGTACTTACCATACTGGTAAGCTTGAGGAAGGGCAGACTGACTGGTACTAACTGTCAAGCTCCTGTATCACACTTCAGTTGGAAACTATATGAGCAGAATTCAGTAAGTCTGCAGGTTCGTGTCAGGAATTGCAGTGTAGATATTCGTAAGTCGTTTGAGTGCTCAGAGGTTCATAATTTATTTCCAGGTCACTTTATTTCATGGTCCAGAGCCTAGTGAGGTGAATGGAGGAGGAAAAAAATGTTAAGCATCCTCTTGTTGCAGTAGGTTTTGAGACCTAGAAGAATATACAGATTTCTAGAGATGTCTAGCCCCTGTAACATGATGCACTGAGAAAACCACTGATGTATATTAACTTAATTTACCCCTCCCCCCATTACATACTGATGCTGGTAGTTTACCCAGAGTCAGCTGAAGACAAGTAATGATGCTCCCTTAATAAGATGCTCTGTCCTTGAACAGCTGCCATTGTTTTCCAACTCAGTCCCTTGAAGTTGGTTGTGTTCTGCAAGAACTGAAATCCACCTCTAGGGCTGCAGAAGATTTATTCTTGTTAATCTTCTGTCTATGAATGTCTCAAAACATTGAATGAGGGCAAAACGGTGAGACAGCTGAGATGGATCATGTGCAAACATCCACTAGTTAGTTAACAATAAATTCATAATGAGCCTTTTCTCCAGTCTTGATCCCTTTGATCTCTATAAAATCTCTCCTTACAATTGCTGAAGACTTATTGGCAAAGTCACTTCAGAGAAAAGTTGATAACTGGGTTTCCTGATCTTTTGATTTGATGTCTCAGTTTGACTTTTGCAAAGAAAAAAATTATCTTGATGTAATTAGTGACCGAGAATTCTTAGTATACTTAGTAAGCTAACCATTTTGAAAAAAATGTTATTCCTGAGGGAAAAGCTTGCATGTGTGTAGCTCATTTGTTTGGTAACTGTGGTTGTTTAGTTGTCTTTTGCCCACTTTGATTAACAAGAGGAATATAAATTCTGGATTTGGTTTTGTGTAAATTTGGTGGTGTTTTCAATCATGTGGCAGTTACGATTCCTCCGTGCTGAAATATATTGTATTGCCAAAACTGCAGTTTACAAGCATGCCCCTACATCCTGTGCTGGAAAACTTCACTGGTGATATATTTTGGGAAGTTAGCGGAAATGCTGTGATTGACTTCAGAGGGGCCATGGTAGTTTTTGTGTAGAAAGATGAGGCACAGTCTTAATTTATTTCCAGTGAGGAATTGTCTTGGAAACTGATTTCCAGATCCTTTCTCTTTTTCTTCCTCTTCCTCAGAAAACCAACAAGCCAACCTTGGATGTCTATTTTTTTTTCACATCTGTATTGATTTAAAACCAATACTTCTCTGCCGAAGACTTAATAATTCACAGGGCTTTACAAGGAAGCAACGCTTTTTCTTGTTTTGCAGTTAGCATCACTTGAAAGGCAGTTGCAGTAAGGAAACCTGGACTTCTAAAATTGCTCTAGGTATTGTAATGTACATAAGTGTTTCTTTTTGCTGTCCAGCAAATGAACAGAAGAAGCTCGTCTGATACTATCTTTTACATTTGGTGGATTTGTAGGCTAGCAATTGATAAAGCTAGTGCGAAACAGAAGTGCAGGCAAAAAGTCTGACAAGGAAAATACTGTTTTTCTAGAGAAATTATTCCTTTAGAGACTTGATGCTATCCAACTGGTTGAGAAATGTCTTCAGCCTTGTGGTCTAGATGAGGGATTCTTTCCATCTGGATTTACTGGTCCAATAACAAGAAGCTCATATCTGATCAAGTGAAAGTGGCAGCCCTTCACGTAGCCATTAGTATTGTTGGGTTGGTTAGAAGACATCAATGAAGCATCTCTGAGAGCTGTGTACATACAGCAGCCAGTCCCAGTAGGCCACTGTCAGCATGGCTGGAAATCCCTGCTGCTCATACTACCTTCAGCCAGGTGTGTTTATGTTACTGTATGCAATAAAAATGTTGTGGGTGGTGGTATTCCCCCAGAGTATAACTTCTCCCCTAAACTGAAGAGAATTAGGACAAAAGATAGCAAGTTTGAAAATCCCCTGGTGCTGAGATGAATTTTGAAGCCCATGTTTAAAAAAAAAAAAATGTTAGATTTCCTAGATCTTTAACCTGCTAGAGAAATCACAGTGTTTGCTGTGAATGTGGAGCCCTGTCTAGCTGCTGCTGAAGTTAGCGAAAGGGATTAGTAGCATTTATCTGGAGTTAACTCTTATTCGTAGCACCTATTTTCACACTCCTTTAACAAAATATTGCACATTAAGTCAAAAGTGGGGCCATCTCTGCCTGTAGAACTGGTTTTAATGGGATAGAAAATCTACCTCACGGTGAGGGCACCGCAGCTCTGAGTGCACTTTATGTGCTTGGTACATAAATCTATTCTGTTGTCTCACCTCACAGCAATAATATAAATAATAGTTGCTTGAAAGCATTCTGGGTTTTTCTCTTCAAATTTTAATATGTTAGTATAATCATGTTTTCCAAGCTATTCAGGAGTTTCTGATGTGATTCATATTTTCTGCGCACACGGTACTTCACTTATGAGATGTGTTATGAAGATAGGTATTTACTTTCAGGCAGTGAAGTGAAGAGGCATTAATGAGAAGAACAGACACATGCCTCGTCATATTTTTTATGGAAGTTTTCATATGTATCCTCCAACTAAAAGTAGTTTATCTGTTGCCATAAAAAAATCAGGGGATCGCTAGGGTGGTGATCTGCTTACTCTGAGTAGCCATGAAATCCATTAGTGCGTTTCTTCCCTTCCCTGCAGTGGTCTTTGGCTTTTTACACAAAGTGTAACTTCATTACCTTTTTTTTTGTTTAAAATATACCTGATGCTTTTTGTTTTCTCTCATATTTATAGGAAGATTATTGAAATACTTTGGGGAATTTTATTCTTCAGCCTCCTGAAAGCCCAAATTTCATGTCTGAATTTTCTATAAAGCATTTGATGAAATATTGTCTGACATTCAGATCCAAACTCCCAGTAGCAACACGTAAAAAGAATCTTTTCAGGGAACTTGGCTAGCACTTGCCAGTTTTGCCGCATACAAATTCAACTGGAATCTCCAAACACAGTTACTTTTCTTTTTTCCATGCCTTCTTAAAGTACAAAAACATTATCTAAACTTGTTAGAACAGATCTTTAGATGAGTGGTCCTTGAACTAGCTAGAGAGAGAGGTTCAGTAGTATTTCTTTTCAGGTGTCACTCTTTAGTGTCAGATGGTCCCTCCCTACATCATTAGCAAAATTCTTCTCTTTAGTAGTAGGAGGCTGTCACTAGGGAATGAAGCGAGTAGGCAACCAGAAAGTTAACGAAGGTCATCTTCATTCCTCTCACTGCCTTAATTACTGTTTTGCAGATGGGTGAATTTCCGTCTTTGTTTCACAAAGTTTTAGCATAAAATAATGAAAAATGAATAAACTATTACTAAATGTGGAGTTCCTTTGTATTACCTCACACAGCGAAGCTGGTAAGGGAGCGTGTGCAGAAAGGGCTGGTCTTCTGGTTTTCGGGGAGGGGCAGCTGTTTAATAAGATTCAGTGGCTTTCTTAATTACATCCCTAGCTATAGGCATACATCTGATACTACCATTTTCAATCAGATTATTGGCAAGAATGTAAATTGGGTGCACGTGGGTGCGCTTTTCTGCTATTGGTAGTATTGGGAATAAGATTTTCTCTCTCTGTTTTGGTTAAAAATGATGAAAATTCTGTCCTGTCAAAACAAGAAGAAATTACACGTATTGTAACAAAAAAAAAAAAACAAAACCAAATTTAAATATTTTTTTTTAAATTTCAGGATCTTTTCTTAACCTGCCTTTAACTCATTAGGTAGAATGAGGAATAAAGGGTATTGCTAATTGCTCATCATTGCGGTACTCTATTGTGTTCCCCTTTTTATTTCTTTGAGTTAAAAGTTATGACAGTATCTCTGTAGTGCCCTTTAAAGTAATGGAATTTCTGGGAGAGTGATGTTTTTGCTTCTTTGAGTTCTCTTTAGGAAGTAATGACAGTAAAAATCTTTGCCTTGTCCCCAGAAACCAAGTGAGTCATTTATCCAGATGGGTACAATATGAATTGTGTCTGAGAACCAGGGACTGGAATGCAAAGAGTTTGGTGTTGTTTGTAATGTGGTTGAAAAGCTGTTCATATAAAACAGCAGCAGAAGTTTCTTTTAAATCCATACAGTTCCCTACATCAGCTTGCAGAGACACTTTCCATCTGGCCAGAAGATGTGTGTAGGGAAAAATTCTGAATTTTTTTACTGCTATCGATAGTGAATTGTGTCAGTGAGGACCTCATGTTTCTATATGGTATTAGAACTTTTATTAAATCAATCAGTTTTAAAGGCTTAAGCATTGAGACAAGACTCTTCCCTGAGCATCTTTTCTTCTGTGTTGCCTTAAATAAACACAAAGTGGAAAACCGGTTCTTTGTTATCAGGTGAGCTCTTGTGGAAGTTTCTTCCATCCTTTCTCTAGTACTTGAAGTATTACTACCTTGAGTTGATGCGGTTCCATTTCTGGCACTGCTTTCTGCAGCGGAAGAATTGTTTTACTCAAAGAGTGGTCAGGCACTGGAACAGCCTGCCCAGGGAGGTGGTTGAGTCGCCATCCCTGGAGGTATTTAAGAAATGAGTAGATGTGGCACTTCAGGGCATGCTCTGGTGGCCAAGATTGTAGGGAGTGGGTTGTGTTTTTGTGTATGGTTGGACTTGGTGATCTCAGAGGTCCTTTCCAACCATAACAATAATGTGATTCACATACTCGTTTGGGTTTGATTGCACTGAGTTCTATTAGTCTGTACAGAACGGGTGTTTGAAAATTAGACAGTCCTTCCCCAGCCCCACAAAAGATGCTGTTTCTACCCTACTATCAGAAGGGTGAGGAGCCAGGTACCCTTTGTGAGCCACGCTGCTGGTGCTGCCTTCGTGGGGACTGTTGGGGCCCTCCCTTCTGCAGTCTGCAAACCCTAAGTGTGTTCAAGTGGAGGTGCCAGGAGAAATGTCACCTGCAGAGAGGACTGTACAGCATATAGAAACTATGGATTCCCACATCACCTGCTGGAAACTTCTCATCTGTATTGTATGGTCTGAATTTATTTCCCTTGCTTTTCCCGAGATCCCACTTTAGAGTTTACCGATAGAATATTGGACAGGGTTATCGAATTAACAGAGACCTGCTTTTCAGCATCTTCCTTTAGCACATCTGTTTGCATGACTTAAAATGTAATCAATTTGCATTTTTTTCTTAGCGTCTGAATAGATTTTTCGCTATCCTAGAGAAGAATTGGCTATTTGTGTTCTGAAATTGATCATTACTGCCAAAAGTGTACCATGCTGGTGTTCCTTTGTATGTTAACTCTTAAAAACTCACACCCGAGCTATGTCTCTAATGCAAACACTCATTCCATCACTCAGCACACCCTGTCTTGTTCCTAAGCAGAGCATGTTCTTGTCCTGTCCCTTCCTTGCATGAGTTCTCTGGGTGGTCTGGACTAAAAAATTCATGGCCCTAATTCTTGGGGCTTCCCACATTTTTTTCTTTCTATCTCTCTGCTACTGCCTCCTTTTTCTCTCAATTGTATAGGCATCCCGTTAGGCTGAATGCATTTATTTGGGTGGCCCCTCCTTGTCATTCTCCCAGCCTCTCCCATGCTGCAACTAAACCCAGAAATCCTTGTCTTAACATTTACCTGTACTGAGAATAGCATCCTCCCTTTCCTCTAGGAAAAGCCTTTTGTGCTTTTCCTAGAAATTCACATGGAGGTTTTGAAACCGTGACTGAAGGAGTATGGGTTTGGATGCCCTGGCAGCTGTAGCTGATAGTGTAAGGCAAGCGTAACAGCCAAGTGGCTCACGTGGGGAGTTGTTTCATGCATGCTCGTTTGTTTAGGCGTGCCACACCTCGGGCCATATCTCTTATCTCTTTACAGACTCTCTTCATGCTGCTGTTAGCCTTTGTCACCCATTCCTGCTTTCACGGCTGTCTGGTGCATCCACTTTTCCACCTTCGCTTCCCAGCAGATTTCAAAAGGGCTGTTTTGTCTGGACAGGATGAAGTTAAGTCCTTGAACCATCTCTTGGGCAGTCCCCCCACGTGGGGCAGAGATTTGCCTCACACAATAGCAGAATAAGGATCGCAGCAGCTCATCTGCAGGCTGTAAATTAACTTTGTGGACCAGGTCATACTGCACTTTGAAGTTGTTGCTTTTGTATTTGTGTGCTTCCCCCATTTAGTCTTCAAGAATATAAATCTTCAGGAAGAATTATCATAGTTTAAAAGGCTTAGACAAATAGCAGCTGGTATTGGTTCGTGGTCTCCAATTGGCTCCAGACATCCCTGGTTTTGATAAGACTACAAGACAATCCCAGAAATTCCCTGCCTACAGCTTTTGCTAATGCCATTAAATGTAGCTCTGTGATTACTGACGCTTTTGGAGCTGATTAGCTAGCATCCTGTGTGACTGATAAACAACGTAATTTAATTATTTCTTCAGAATGTCCTCATGTTGTACCCCCACTCCCCCTTCTTAGATTATCTTTATTTTAAAATACAGCTTAGTACAAGTGTTTAATGGGGATTTTGAAGAAGGCCTCAGAAACACAAGGATGCCTGTGTTCAGCTTGTGCTCAGAGGGGACAGGATGCTCCACTCCAGCAGTGCCGAGAACAAGCCTTGCTCTGTTCCTGAGCTATTCAAAGTTGCCCTGGCCCTTTGCCCATGGAGGTGTCATCCTAAAGGGAAACACTTCACCTGAGCTTGTAGCTTTTGCCTTTGTGAAAAGCTGACAGCCGTGTTTTCATCCTAGTTGTGTGTCAACACAGAGAAAGAGCTAGTCACAAAACCTCCTATTGGAGCCGTCCCATGCGTAAAGTACTGGCGACCAGAAAAATGCTCTGTGAGAAGTGTCTGAGAGCACAAAGAATTCAAAGGAAGGGGCAATGATCAAGTAAAGCCAAGAAAAAAATAATTATTCTTTCTGAGGCACAAAGGATGTATGTTACGAATGTCTGTGGTGGGAGATGAGAGGAGGCATCTTCGTTACGTGTGTATCTCTGGCCTATTTCTCTGGATTTTTGTGTGTTGCTCTTGTGATAAGCTTTTGTAAATGCTATCTTTTGCTTTGAATAGTCATTCCTTGAAAGATTATTTTTCAAGTGTACTGTAAATCATAATTTTGCATTTGCCGAGGTACAAGGTAATGTATTGTCTTCCCTTTATTCACTTTCCCTGCCAAATAAGATTACCTCTTACTTCCAAAAGTGTAGCCATAACTGATGCCATGGTTTGTGAGCACACATGTAAGGAAGCCAGAAGAGGTAAAGTCTCAGTTGTAGTATAAGCCTTAGCACTGTTTTGTGAAGAGTTTTCACCCTTCTACTGCTCACTTCTTCATTGTTGAAAGTAAGAGGCAGGATTAGTTCTAATGATGTCTGGCAGAATTATAAGGAAATTGAACTGATTTTGCTTCTTAATGAGTCTGCAGGTTGTAGCTCACCTGAAGATTTTTATTGTATTTATCAACCTGTTGTCTGAGTCACACAAAGGTGCTTGTTCCAACCTTGGCTAATCTCCTTCTGAGATGATAATGTCCTGTGGGCACAGGGACAGGCAGGGTGTGCCAGGGAATGGTATGAAGCCAACGCATATTAGAGAAGGCTGGATGAACTTTCTCCACAGCCCTAAACCACCTGTTGAACAACCAACATGCAGTGATTGGAGCTGATATCACAAGATCAGCATTGTCAGGGGATTTTAACAATCTTCAGTATGTGAACTCAGCATACATTAACCTAAGGACTATGTCTTTTCTGCCTGTCCCTGTGAGAGTATGCCAACTCTCTCAAACACATTGGGCCTTTTTATTTGTGCCATTTAGTGGTATTAAAGTATATTGTACACTGGGGGTCAAATTCTAGCTGCAACCAAATTTTACCAGTCTGTAAGTTGAGGAAATGAAAAGCAAAATTTGGCTTTTGTGCACTGCGTAAGAACATGTGTTTGTGTAGATGATCGTGTATCTAGACACTTAAAATCTGTCATCTTAGTCTTGACTTAAAACTTTATTTGTCCAGTAAATATTTGGGTCTCTTCCCTTTCCTGATTTTACATTGAAACTGCTTTAAGCTGTCTATTAGCTCTGTGTGTGCCTGTGTTAGATACGTTTAAAAATTGCATGAAGAGATGTGTACATTCTTGCTTTGGGTCCAGTGATTCTTGTTGGGCATCTATAGCTTCATTTTTGCAGTTTGCTTGGGCGTAAGCATGTCTTAACCTATTAACCAGACAAAGAACCACATACGCTTGAGTTGCCAATGCTGTCTCCTGTTTACAGATGGTGAGGCCATAGGATGATAGTAAAGAAGGAGCAGGACCTATCAGTGTAGCTACTTCACTTGGTGTAGTGCGTTAGCGTAGCTATGCAGCTTTGCTTTCAGCCAGCCACCTATACAATCTAAGCTCATGAAAATAAAGGAAACAAAACTAATCTCCAAAAAGAGAGATAGAGAGAAGGAAAAACAAAACAAAACAAAACAAGACCAAAAAAACTTCATCAACCACAGGGCTGTGTTTTTATGTAACTGCTTTTGTGGCTATCAAACTACCCGAAGTTCATGGTATGTTCGTCTTGTCAGTATGCATTTAAGACCACCAGCTTTGTTTTATTTCAAGCCATCTTTTGGGTTGATGTAACACAATATGACTGAATGTGTTTTGGCAGGGAATAACTAATCTAATCCATATACCACCAGATGAAAGTAATTTACTATGGGTTTGTGGAAGAGCTCAAATTTTCAGTGCAACCCACAAAGACGTTTTTCCCCTTTTAATTGTCCCTTTTTATTTCTAAACAGATCCAGCAATGGGAACAGAACCTGGAAAAATTTAACATGGACCTTTTCCGAATGCGATGTTACCTAGCCAGTTTGCAAGGTGGGGAGCTCCCAAACCCAAAGAGCCTTTTGGCTGCTGCCAGTCGTCCTTCAAAATTGGCACTGGGGCGGCTTGGCATTTTATCCGTCTCATCCTTCCATGCACTGGTAAGTCCGATTACACTTTTCATGAGTGTGTTACACAAAGACATCATTAATAATGTACTTAGATGTGGAATTGTGCTGGGATAATAGATGGCTGCATCCACATGCATTGGCTCAGACAGCCCCGTTTCTCTCTCACTGCTCTCACCCTCTCTGTCTGTTCCTTGACTGTGAAAACAGAAAAATTTTCTTCTACAGACACAGACTTTGAAACCATAAGGATGTGGCTGGGCCTTTTTTTATTGGTCCCCAAGGACTTCTGACCTACAGCTAAAAAAGAAACAAAAATATTCTTCAGATGTAGATGACTCATTGTGTTGAAATTTTGTCACTGTGATTTCACCTCCACTCAGTTCAGAGTTTAAAGCATGTGGAATCTCAGTCACTTAGAGTGAAAAGAGCCTAACACTGAAATTTCCACAAGTTCTACAGGTTCCTCTGGGCTAAGCTGATCTTTTTTGGAGGTCCTGGATGGCTCAGTTTTTCAGAAACAGTTTGATACCCTCCCAAAGAGGAAGTATTTTTAGAATGGGCTAAAACTAGAGAGAATCCAAAATTATAAGTCACTCTTTAAGAACTGTGGCCTGTGTTTGCAGAGAAGAATGAGGGACATCCACAGCTGCTCTAAGCTGTTGTCACCCTGTCAGCTCTAAGGGAAGAACAGCAGTAGCGGGTTTGCCCCTGCTTTTTGACATTGGCAGGGCTGCGAGGCTGATCTTGGCAGAGAGGGCTGGACCGCATGAGAAGTCTGAATAGTAGTCCTGAAAGTCCCGTCAGGGAATGTGGTTCTCTGCCACTGTTTTTATCTGTGTGGTTTATGTCGTTGCTTGTTAATAATTCAGTGCCATAGCACATTTATCTCCTATGTTTGGCAATTTTGAGTCTTTCTTCCTCTGGCAATTTCATATCTGAATGATAGGTTATCATTCTTCTCTGGAGCCTTTTCATTAAAGTCTTCTGTTGTACAGAGCAATATTTTTTTTCTCAGTTCTTCCCTTTCTGTGACCTTCTAATTTTGCCCCATGACAAAAAAATTACTCTGTCACACCACTGGAATACCAAAACAAGCATCACCACTGAAAGTTTAAAACACTGTCCTTGCACCTTGGCATATTACACTGAGTTCAACCAAAGTAACTATCGTTTGATGCCTTAAGTTGAAATAACTGTCAGTATTTTGCTCTTATGAAAGTGATATAGGAAGACCTGTTTGTGTTTAACTAGATCTGCTCCAGGGATGAAGCTGCTCTCAGGAAACGTACCCTGTCTTTGTCACAAAGAGTCCGAAATAAGAAGGGTTTATTTTCTTCGCTAAAAGGACTGGACACGTTGGCAAGAAAAGGAAAAGAAAAGCGACCTTCCATAACTCAGGTAGATCTTTTTTGCCTGGAAATAGGATAGAAGGGCTTGTTTCTTCTGGGTCTCATCCTACAAGATGCTGTTGGTGCATAGGACATGAGATGTCTCTCCATAATATTTGCATTTTCAGTAGATATGGCAGGCTTGCAATGGGCACTCCACTTGTGAAGAGTTTATACCTAATTTTGGATTTCTTTGGAATAAATAAGATTGGTGAATGAGAAGTTGTTACCCAGTGGGTTAGTTTTTCGTCAGCAGCACGAGACCATAGCAGGGGTGCTGGAACTAGATGGTCTCTAAGGTCCCTTCCAACACAAACCATCCTATGATTCTATGAAAACTTGCCACCGGGCACATTGCAAACTGTTTGGAAGTAGGGTTTCTTTGGAGATAGCCTGCGTTCACGGTGTTTTGCTGGAACTTTGAAATACTACTGCAATTTAGTGTAGGGTAATACAGGTGAGTCCTCAAGGACAAAAGAGGGGACACTTCTCCAAAGACAGATGTCTTTGGCATGGCCTCTCAAAGTAACACAGCCTGCTTGGAAACACTTTAGCCAGGAGGAGAAGACCACTGTCACACAGGAGGCCAGCTGTGGGGGCAGACAGCTGATGACTAAAGCCGTGCCAGATGACACCAGCTGAAGGCAGGTTTGATGTGGTGGCAATGGCTGGCCCCAGGGAGAGGAGCTGGGCTCCTGCGTTGCCCCTGCTGAAGGGCTGCCTCGCTGCTCACAAAGCTGCAGCATCTCTCAGGCTCGTTTTCTCTTTGTGGCCCACACACACACTTACTGTAAACCCCACACTTCAGGGGTCTGCATTTTCTCAATTAAAACACAAGCAAATGTGAAACAAAAGTTCACTGCCTTCTTCCTGGAAAACAAAAAATAAAAAAGATGAGTAACAGCAGAGATGCTTCCTTGACAGTGAGGAAGGCGTAGAGCTGCACCCACACTCAGAGCATTACTATTTTCACTAGTGTCTGCCACGTCTACTGTTTGTCCTGAAAAAAAATGCATTTTTGTGTGTTATCCAGTAGTTGACTGTTCCTGCTGCTCCCTGGCCCTTGTGTTTTGATTTTATTAGTCAAAAATCTATGATCAGCACTTGAAAAAAATCAGCGGTTCTTGCGTGTGTGGTAACCTGCTTGTGGAATATTTAAACAAGCCTATCTGCACACGTACTGCAATAGTCCCAGAGCTGATGCAACAGATTTAATGTTGCAAAATAACACATCAGGATTTTCTGGTCTAGTGGTTTTTATTTTTAATAGGTAAATATTTATCTGTGTGTTACACTGGGATGAAGCCTGTTGGGGTGACTCTTACGCATTTTATCCTATCGATCGAGGTGTGTTTACGTGGTGCAATTGAATAAGAATAAAACTCAGGTTTGTCTTATGTAAGAGGGAACTGAAGGAGAAATTTTCTCTGGGTCATCCTTTCCGTGTAAATTCCCGGTGTTCCTCAGCAGATGAGGCTCGTCTGTGAGTCCTGTGCCTCTATTTCTTTATTAGTAAGAGCCCTGAGGGAAGGGATGTTCTGCCCTTCAGCTCAGTTCCCAGCGGAGCTGATACCTCGCACTGTCTTAAGTGGGTAATACATTCACCTGTATGTTTTATAGCCCATGAAGGGGATTCTGTGGAGCTCAGGGGAAAGGGAATCTTAATTCTTTGGCAAGTAGAGGAGGATTCTGCTGCCTTCCCAGTGCTTTTCTAAGCGCAGCGGGAGGGAGCTCTGGAGCAGGCTCCCCAGCAGAGGTGTCTGCATCATGTTCCTCACCCTCCTTATTCCAAAATTTGCAAACAGCTGGTCCAAAAATGTGTTTATTTTCATCCAAGAGCTGAGGTTCTTGTATATATTTGATTATTTTTTTTTTTAATCAAACATCCTACAATAAAATTAAGGAAGTGTAAGTGCTGGGTATTGCATTTGAATTAGCACCGGGCTGTGACTCATACCCACAAAAGTGAGGAATTTTTAAGGGCAGGGATTGAAAACTGACCCATGAACCTAGAAGGTGGCTGTAAAGGGGGACACGCCCTTGCTCAGACTTCTATGTATGCACAAAATTGTATATTGTATATCAAAATTGGAATAGGCCTGAGGCTGCCTTTCTCAGCCCACTGGGAAACTGGGTTAAGCTGGGAAGCGGAGCTCGCTTCTCTGCTCATTGTGCTTCGGTATCTGTGTCGGACAATAGGTTAAAAATGTCTTGCTTTCTTGCATTTAAAGTTCATTTGCCTGGAGCTGGTATGTTTTCATCTGCCATACCCTAGCTTCAAAATTAGATGGTATATTCTTGACCATAGCTATCTCCCAGAAGGTATTTTATTTTATCTTAAGCTGAATTTTATGGTATCAAAAAAAAAAAAAAGGTTCAGAGTTTCTACGCTGGGAGGCTTTTGTAAACATTAATGAAGTGGCTCAGTCTTTTACAAATCAGTTAATAAAACTGCACTGTAGCAGATGGGGGATGTCTAGGCTCACATTATCCCTGGTTTCTTAAACGCTTATCTGCTTTCTTGTGTCTAAATGATAAACTGTTTTGAGAAATCATAAACAATAGAATACTTTGATTAAGTCTGTGGGTTGAGAAAAGGAAGAGGAAGTTCAGAAGTGGTGCCCTTAATTTGCATTGGCAGAAACTGGATTTCTTATGAAATTTTAAGAGAGACCCTGTTGTTGTCTTGGATTATCTGAAAGGCTTTTGTTAGTACAACAACAACAACAAAAAAAAAAACACCAAACAAAGCAAAAAAAATATAGGAAGAAAGAACAACCTAAACAAAAAGGCTTAGACATGAGTGCATTATTGTCCTGATTTGTTGACTGCAGAAAGAGTTTAAAAATGTTATTTATATTTTCACTTTGGAATAGTAATGTTATTATCTGCAAATCTCAACATTGTGTATAAACTGTATAGATCTGTTGGTGTGTTCATACAACCCTTATCACCAAAATAGCGTATATCCATAACCATTTATTGGATTTTAAAAAATTTCATTAATAAGCCTAACACCTTTGTGAGATACTGGTACTTAAACTTTCAAAACAGATGGGGAACGTAAGCCTCAGTTTCTGCTCTCATCATTTCCAGAGCAGACACAGTAGTCAGCTATTTTCATTACTTAATAGTGTGGGGTTTAGGTCAAGTATGCCTCTAAAGCTAAGCTAAAAGTTTCCATTGATAGTGTCAAGCTAACTGCTCAGTTAGAAGAGATGAAAAGCAAGAAGTTTTGGAAGACAGCAACAAGGATTTGAGATAGTTCCTTCAAATCATTAAGAAATTTTTAGCTGTAACTAGCACTGTCCTGAAAGGGTGAAACTATAACTTTGAGTGTAGTGCATGAATTGAGGGTAAATTTATCTTATTGTTAAATAGTAGATAGGAAAAAATAAGGACATAAAGGCTTTTGTACATACTTGAATGTGAGTTTGCATGTAGGCTGAAAGAGAAAACTGGCTTAAATTTTTATTGTAGAGTGAGATTTTTATTTCTTTAACACTACGTCTAACCAGAATAAAACAATAGAAAGTACAAAATAATTGTTGGGGGTTCTCAGGTTAATATATATTTATTCATTTAGTTTTCATTTTTATTTTTTCAAAGAATTTACTTTACAGATGTAGGTAAAGAAGAAAAGGGTCTAATTTTTTTAAACTATTTCTTTATCTGTAATATTTTTGATAGATTTTTGATTCAGCTGGAGGACACGGATTTGCTGGTGTCCAGAATTCAACCAACTCTACCGAGGTAAGATATGCCTGTCCTCATTCTGCACCATCTTGTTTTTAAATTCCTGAATATATTTCACTAAATGTATGACAAGGCTGGTTCAGAAACGCCACAGAGGTTCATAAAATGCAGCTAGAGTTGGATGGCAGTATTATAATTTTGCTAATGGAACCACTTTAATGGAAGTTTCTGAACATGGATGGTAGCCATTTGTTTTAAAAAAATACTAATAATTAAAAAAAAAAATAATCCCTAGAAGCTTTTTCACAACAGTAATCCTTACAGTGTAAACACAGAGAGATTTGGAACCAAGCTTTTTCCTTCACAGTATGGCAAAGCCCAAGATGTATTTTTCCCCTCCGCCTACTACAGCAGAGCCTGTTGAAGTATAAAGGCAGGGTTGAACCTGTTTGAGTATAAAGGCAAATAAAGTCTAATTAAACTCAGCAGAGCATACCGCTGAGAAGTGTGAGTTAATATATAGCTGGAGATTGCCCAAGTGGAGGAAGAGGAAGCAGCATCCCTTCAGCTGTGTTACCCAGTAAAGAACTGTGGCTGATTTCCTTGGTGCCCAGGAGGAAGAGATCTACTGCTAGTCACTGCCTGGTGTGAGTCACGGTCCCACCCTGGGTCGTCGCTGTCCCCCAGTCTGGAATCAAAACAGGTTGTTTCAAAAAATCCATAAGCACATACATGTGGGACCCACGGAGTGTTGTCTGTGTACTACAGACCGTACACAGACAAAATCCTTCTCCTCAGTAGGCTTGTGCAGGCTCCAAATAAAAAAAAAATAATAATCAAATTAAGTCTTAGGCACAGAGTTTCCGGACTTTGTTTTCTATGTGCTGGAGCTGGATTTCTTTGATGGCAGCATAGGCCACACTCAAAGGGGTATTTGTCTTCCCATCGACCCACTGTCCTTCTTCCTCCTTTGCTCCCTGAACCAGATACTTCTCAGATGCGGTTTAAAACTTGAAAGAAGACTTTAAAAATGGCACTTTGGTACTGTTCCCTTTCAGACAAAAACTGAAAATCTACATTTAAAATGAAATATTGCTCTTGAAAATGATTAACTATAACGAAGAGCTGAGATGAATCTCGTGAGGAAGATTTGGACAAAGTTCATAATTTTTCACAGGCTTTTATGTTGGGTGGTTTTTTTGTATCAGTGTGCTACATGGTTTATTTTCTCATCAAGTGCATTCATTTAGTGGCTAGGTAAGAAAGAAATGTGTAATTATGCAGAAGTTATACCACTGAGAGAGGCATCTCCCACTGACAGCAGTTAATCCTATAATGCTGTTTTGCCTGCTGAAAGTATCTTCACATTTTATCTCTTCCTTGAAGAAGTAGTTTGAAACACCTGAATTCTCTTAGTTACTTGCTTGTTATGTCCTGGGGTGGGAAAGTATTTAAATCAAATCACTCCTGTCTTTTCAAAATGTATTACAATTACGAGGAATTTCTGGGTGAAATGGTCTCCTGTAGAGACCACCTACAGATTCCTTCAGAACATGTGCAATTTGGGTGTGGTGTGAGGTGGTATCCATTTCCCACCTCAGAGGCAGCAAACACAATTTGTTCCTGTCTGGTCCTGTGAAAAAACGGGAACACTTGGTTTGTCCCAACCCTGAGAAGAGGAAAAATCTCTTCTCAGGGTTGGGACAGGTTGCCCTCCTGAAGGTTTCTCATGAAGGGCTGTGACAGCAGTCCCTCGGTTCAACACTGACCTCCTGGCAATTGGGGAGGTTGATTGTGCTGCCTGGGGTTACGTGCAGCAGGGTCTGCTGTGGGTCTCCTGCCCTGCAGCATAACTAGCGCATTTGCTCTTCCCAAACCCTTTTGAGGAGATGGAGAAAGGTTTTGAAGCTGCCAGGGAGCAGGCGGAATGAAGTCTTCTCCCTTTGGGGCCGTGTTGGGTAAAGGACAAGGTTCTTGACCCAGCTCTTGTAAAATAGGTTCTCTGTAGCTGCTGGATGAAAGCAGTTGGCTCCAAATTTGGGCTGGGGCTTGTTAGCCCTGCTCCCCAGGTAGAGGGGACTGGTGTGGGGGCAGTGATTGGCAACAGATTTTGAGCCAGGCTGTTGGAAAGTTTAGCAGGGTTTTCTTTCAAGACTTAAAGAAAAGGGGCTGAGTTTTTGTTTTGTTTTGTTTTGTTTTGTTTTTCACCCCAATTTAGGTGCTGAATCAGAGCTCTGGAACTCAGCCTTATTTCTAGAAAAATGTTGTTGTTGTTGTTATTATTATCTCGAACGTATTTCTAAAACCTTTTTTTTCAGTGGGAATTAAATATAGCTTGGGCATTTTTAAGATCCTGACATTTTGATGAGTCACAAGACAACTCAGAAATGATTCATCATAACTCTGAAAACCGTTACTTTGGCATCAGCCTGGTTTCATTGGCTGATTTCAAAGGAAAAACAAAACCAGCCTCAAAACTTTTATAAAATGCTACCTGAGGAGTGCAGTGAATGACGAATAGTGAAGTCTGCCAGGGAGCCTGTATTTTCCCTGAAAAGGATGATAAAAACCAAAGTAAATAGTGTGTGTGGGGGGGATATTATGGAGTAACCTATTGATGCTGCAGCAGCCCTGTGGCACAACGTGTGACAGTCTGCAAATCCTGGCACCTATTTCTGGAAAATTGGATGGGTTGTTATAACTATGTGGCAATGAATGAATGAACTATTGTAGAATTAGTCACTGCAGGCATAACAGGGGAAAAAAAATATAATATCTCTCTTCATGTCAGATTTTCTGAGATGGAAAATGTGGATGAAGCAACAGTACCTTGACTGCAGTTAAGGAACAGAGTCATGTTTAATAACAGAAGCAAGTTTATCTTGAGGCATTTGCTTGAGCACCAGTGTATGTGGCGAGGGAAGGGAAGTATCTCACGCTGGCTGCAGAACTTTCTGTCCTGTCTTAAAAGCTTCTGGAAGAAAAAGATGGCCTTAAAACTGTTCCTCATCACTTTCATCCTCTGTGTTTTGGGATTTGGTTGGTTGTTTTTTTCTTTTTCTCTGGCAATAGTGACATAGATTTCAGTTGCCCAGGTCTGAAGAACTACTGTTGCAGTGCAATTAAAACCTTCTGGTAGTTACAAACCTCTGAGCATCTCCCAAGCTGGGGCAACATAGCTTCAGTTTTCCCTGAAGGAAGCCGCTGGAAAATTGAGTCTGACTCATTCCTGCTCAGCTCTTGCAGCCAGCCTGCATTGCCCTGTCTCCTTTCTGTTATTTACACTGCAGAAGGAGGTCAGCGTTTATTCCCAGGCACTTGATTTAGTGCTCTCTGAGAGAACCAAGCTTCTATGGGAGTTTTCTTCTTCAACAGCACCAGTGTCGGGAGCAGTCTGGAACCACAGCCACCGAGGTGGAACTTCAGTCAGTGTAGATTTCATGGCTCCATTAATTGCTTAACAGTGTTCCTGTTAAGTACAGTAGTTGTATTTTAGTAGGATATCCACGGGCCTGCGTTAATTGAAATGTCATTTTAAATTAGTTAAAAGGGACAGTTGAGCAAGAGGTATAAGATTAGTGAATACCATTAGTTCATTAATATTATTCCTCCAAAACCAACACTACTCTGGCATTAAATTATTACCATCCCATATGGCTGCAACCTGAATTTCTGCATTGTTTAATAATTACCTGAATAGCATTGCTTACTATATCATTTTCACAGCCACAGTTGTTATTTGGAAAAACAAAATAATATTGGTCTCCCTGTTGCTACTGGCAGATCGTTGTCAATAACTTTGCTGCCTGCAGGAAGGGAAGCAGTCCCTGGGCAGTGATTTTACCGCAGCTTTTAATTGCAGTGCACCCCTGGGCTTGGGTCCCCGCAGAGCCAGGAGGAAGAATTGCATATAGTCAAGGGGCTTTATGCAGGGAACAAAACCCCCCAACCCCAACAAACAAATAAAAATATAAAGAAAAAGCATTAGGGACATAGGCGCTCCTGAAAACAGCACCAGAGATATTAAGATAAGTCTTGGGTGGCAGTTCTGCCACTTCACGGGGTTATTCTCCCTTTCTCTTGGCTGTAAGGGGAATTGAGCAACCCTGTCTGGGTAAACTTAATTGCCTTAAGGTGGGTATGTAAGCAATGTGCTGAATAGGCAGAGCCAAATATATGGGAGAAACTCCAAAATCTGAACAGCTATCCGTGCTTTTCTTCTCCTTGTGTGCCTTGCTTTGTAACTGTAACCTGAAGCGCGACACAGAGGAAAGTGTGAAAGTAAAGGGTGAGAAAATGACAGGGAATTTATTCGGGGTGGATGTTGTTATTTGATCAAGTGGAATAGCTTTGGAACAAGCATGAGTGTAAAGCGAAATGGTAAACAGGCAAAATCCCTGTGCTGCCTATGAAACAATATGTTCTTAAACTGTAAATAGAATAGGAACACTTTATTCTTGCTTTAGTCTTTTATTGTTATGGCAAGCCTTGCTCCACAGTGCTCTCTGCTGGAACTTTATTATAATTTTCTGTCAAGATTACAGTAGTTCCATATATTTTTTTGTTTGTGTCATTTGTAAATTAAGTAAAATTGTAGTAGCCAGTTCTCCTTAAGAATTTATTCACACTGCGCTATAATGTCAGGTAGGTACATATTTTCACTTTGAGATAAATCAATATTTAGTAGGAGATAAAGGCATAAAAGTCTGTAATGGGAATGTAGAGGAAGTGCAATCTTTTCTCACAAACATCAAGTCTTCGATAGTGAATGAGAGCAGGTAACAGAAATTTGTTCCTCTCTCGTCATGAGGAGATACACAGTACCGTGTTTAAACACGTATCAGCAACAAACTGCCGATGTAATTGTACTTTGGGGGTTTGGTTTTGGCTGTTTTTTTTTTTTTTTCCCCCAATATCCACATATGCTGTATGTTTTCTCCCTTGTTTCCAGCAGCAAGTCGACGACTTTTTGAATGTCTACTGCTCAGTGCCAGAGAGCATCCAGAAGGAGAATGCTTGGGAAACACAAACGTATGTTCACTTCTGTGACGGCCAAGGAGTGGCTCTGACCCTCAAGCCAGAGCACAGGGTGGAAGATGTTTTGTCTTTGGCTTGCAAGGTACTAATTTTTCATGTTTGATCGCAACTTGTTAATAGCCTTGAGAAAGGAGGCTAATACATTAGAGACTGTCTAAATAGGGAGAGCATAATACCAGCATCTCCCTGTCGCTGTATTAAGGCACATCACTCTGTTTCCTTGTGTTATTCAGCTGTTGTAGCCAAGGTAGGAGGGTTGTGGGAAGGTTTTCAAGGAATGTTGCTTGAGACAGAATGCACTGAGTACTTTGTGAGGGGTGATGGTTTGCCAGGTAGTCAGCCCTTGAGAAATCTCAGCACGTATCTGCTCTACACTGTCACTGCAGCGAACCCAGTTGTTCTGTGCAAGTTACAGAGGAGTAAGGGGAACTAGTTGAGTTAATGCCAGGAGATTAAGACACTTAAGACTGTTGTGACAAAGTCTATGACACATTTTTGCTTCTTAAAGTACCCTTTTAAGCTTCTAATTAAACACCAGCCTTCCTTGTGAATTTCAAAAAATGCTTTCCCCTCTGAAAGTCAGTGCCAGCAATTTGAGAGGAATTGCTGTAGATCTTGGGACAGAAAACAGAGCTGTAGGTTGCAGGTGAAGTAGAAATACATATTTTAATGACAGACAAAAGACCAGCACCTTGGTCTCCATGTGTGTCAGTACTTGAATCTAGCTCTGACTTCATGATTCAAGTCACTTAAATTATGCAAACAAGCTTTCTGGACAAACTGACTTTTTACTCCCAAGTTCTGTTTTCTGAAAACTGGTAAATACAGTTTATTTATTTCACAAGTAAAAAGGAAAAACAGGAAGAAAAAAAAAAAAAAAAAAAAAAAAAAAAAAAAAAAAAAAAAAAGACTGCGCTTATAAAATCCAGATGTAGCTTTTGGCATAGCTTAGTGTGAACTTTCAGGTGAGCTCATTAAACTGGCTTGAAGTTAATGAATTTTGAGACTTCTAGGGGATGAAAGGACCCAATTTAGTCACTCTTTGCACCTGTTAATGTTGTAGTCAAACAAAAAAATTATTACATTTTACAAGTATCTAAAAATCTAGGGTGAACTATAGTTTCAGAATCGTAATAAGCACGCTGAGTTAGCCAAGCCACAATTCATCTCCAGGCACCACTGAGAAGAAATTATCTTCTCGTTGCTTTTTCTGGGGGAGACTGAGTCCTGGATAAACCGTTTAATGTCTGGCTTTACTTTTTAGAATTTCACTGTACCCAATCAGGCTAAAGCCATTGTCTGAGATATTATATGACCGCAAGATGGCAAGGTAGAGCTGAAACAGCTCGATGTAGCTTGTGGTACTGCAAGACCCCTGAAAGAGGAAATAAAATTTATAAATGTAAAATTAAGTTGGAAAGGAAATTCCTTACCTCCCTTACTCCATCATTCCAAAATATTAGTAATTTTAAAGCTGACTTTTAATTTGCATTGTCTATATCGCATGAAAATTTCCTTTTCAATTATTTGATTTTATTTTTATTAAACGTTTTTCTGTTTTATTTTTTCTTTCTATTCTGTGTGTAAAGCTTTACATAAGCATTCTCTAATGCTGAATACTTTCCGCTCATCTATCCTGGTTCTTTTCCTTCTTACATTTTCATTCTGCTGTGGTGAGTGTAAGGAATCTTTCTTCTTAACAGAACACGTTTGAATGTTATGTGTATAAGGATAAATTTCAAAGGGGTTACTGTTTTTTTTTTCCCTTCATTCATGCTTTATGGGGTTTATACTTTTCTCATTTCTGTTTTCCATCTGAGGCTTTTGGATAGCATGTAAAGAAAAAAAATGTGCATTTGAATACAGTTGTTCAGGATACAGAACACATGTAACTCGTAAACTGTTACACATAATAAAATGTTAAGATAATTACTAGTTACTCGGTAGGTTTAGATTTTGTAGGCTGCAGAGATGTGTTAAAGAGGTTAAATAACCCTCAGGGATGCAGTCATTCCTCCTCTCTTAGAAATGTTACTTCCTCCTCTTTTAGAAATGTTGCTGTATTAATATGCTAAAATGAACTGTTTTGTATAGCAGTCTCACCAGCATCCTGATTTTCAGAGAGACTCCCATCAGGGGCTTGACACTTTCAGGCTAATATCCTTTGGGAATATTCCTATCTCCCTTTGACTTCCTGTTGAGACAGGATTTTTGCTTTGACCTCACGTGGTGAAAAAAAATAGGTGAAACTCTCTGATCGTAGATGAAACCCAGCAATAAAAATAAAATCCAATAAAGGCAAACCCTTAGGGAACCTGCTTCCCATCCCCTCCCCTCTCTTAATAGCCCATACATGCATATGCATTTTCTACAGCGGAAGAAAAAGTCGCTGAGCAGAATGGAGTCATTAAAAGTAGTCACAGAAAAAGATGGTTGTGAGTGTAAGTTCAAAAGGACAGAAAAGAGTTGTGATATCTTTGGAAACATATAGCAGTGCTCAGTTAATCTAATAGCCAAGACATAGTGTTTATGGAAAGATTTGGGAGGATCACAAGGGAAAATGGAAATTGCTCTTGAACCTTATCTTCGAAGCAATGCAGCTCATTTTGTTTATGCCACAAAAACAGTTAGAAAATTACTTGTTGAGGATTGCTTCTGCATGATCTCTAAAGAGCTTTTTGTATGTGTGTGTGTGTGTGTGTGACTTCTTCCCCTTTTGGGATCCTGGAAATAAATAACAAATTCCAAACCCCATTCTCTTTATTCCTTAGATGAAACAGCTGGAGCCGAGACACTATGGGCTACAACTCAGAAGACTGGTTGATGAAAATACTGAGTATTGTGCTCCTGAACCATACGAATACATAGTAGACCAGGAAAGTGTGGCTCTTTATCTAAAAAGCTCTGTGATGTTTGTAGCTACAGTTGAATTATCACCTACCAATATGTGTGATTTAGATCTAAAACAAGTTTTTAAAGCTGTTCCTGGCTTTCATTCTGCCATCCTCGTTGCCTATGCAGACATTTGGGTGGCTAGACGCTGCAAACACTCTCTTAAAGAGTTGTTTGAAGATTCAAGTGTGGTTTGTGGTACAAAAGCGAAGTGTCAGTCTCTATTCCAGGCTGGATATTTTATCTTCAGCTACTCTGCTTTTAGTCCCCCGATGCCGGTGACACTTACACAGTAACACAGTTATCTGTGTAAACACAGCAAGTTTTGGCTTTTTATTGATACAAAGAATACTGTAATACTGTCCTTACTTCTCGTGCTGTACCTTTGGGTTTTGATGCTTGCCATTTCATAATTTGATGACTTCTGTTATTGTGGGTTTTTTTCCCAACAGGTGTATGATGAAATAGAAATTTGTCCATTAAATGTTTATCACATTCATCTTACGAAGACTGAAAACATAAGTGATTTTGGTAAGCTCTCAGGGGGTTTTCTTTTTATTCTTCTCATTCCTGGCTTTCTTCAGGACTTCCTTTCTCTGAGAACAGATAGAGCCATCCTTGATAGCTTGAAGTCTGAGTCTGCAGGGGACTCGAGGCTGGCCTGAACTGATTGTTTTGTACTGGCTGAGCACATTTCTTACACTTGGGAAGGGTCCACTTTCTAATTGTGCCATGCTGGCCAAATAATTCAAGTGTGGAATTGTCAGATGACTGTTCTTTGCCAGAATTCATGCAGTTGGTCTACCCTTTTCTGATTTTGGTAGGGGGATCCTCTGTTGGCACAGCATCTACAGTGTGTCCCTTGGTGCAAATTCTGACAGGTTATTTATCCATGGGAGGCAATTCTGTCTAGATATAATTATATATCTTGAAAAGTTGCCTTTGTAAGGCAGCTCTGTGCTGTTCTTAAGCTGCAAGTCTGTTGGTTACAAATTATTCCTTTGTGGGCTGTCTCACTCACCGGTCTGTACGGTTTTGGTGCTTTATAGTTTGGGTTTCCAGATTTTGGATCTGTTTAAGATACCTTATGTCTGAGGGATACACTGCAGAAGTCTTACCATATGCTCTTACAGTGAGCTGTGTTATTGGAATATCTTAAGGAACTGAGGTAGAAAATACTTTTTTAAATGGAATTTGTTTTTTTTCATGGCACAGCATGATATTTCCAGGAAGCTGGAAAGTCCTATTAACTTTAACAGGACTTACAATGGCTGAGAGTCAATGTGATAATCTCCCTATGCTCTGTGAGCATGTTCTCATGAGAATTGTCCTTTCTCTGGTTGTGTAGAGTCTACTAAATGCACAAAATGAAAAGGAAATGTTTCCGAGAAAGTTTGATTTAAACCTTTTTTCCTTCAGGCTTTGCTGTCACAGCACAAGTTGATGAAAACCAGCATCTCACCCGTATATTTGTAAGTGATGTTCTCCCTGATGGACTGGCATACAAGGAAGGTATTGTATCATATTTGTGTTTAATATCATGCTTCAATATCTTTTTAAAGTCCCAAATCATGAAGCAGCTTTAGTACTGTCTGAAACGGTTCTTGGCTTTTACTCTTCATAGTTTTCTTTCCTGAAGACCGTGGAAAATATGTGATATTAGGAATGATAATGTACACAGAGTAACAGAGTTATCCTGTCAATATAATGGGGAGAGGTTTTGTTTGCCCTTGGAGACAAAGTCTGTGTTCAGCCATCTGACCATGTGCTTTTTCACAGTGGAACTGGCTGGAGAAAGAGTTCATCTCACACTGGGGAAACTCTTGGGCTTGGTCAGTCTCCAGGACCCATCACTCCCTCTTTTGTTGGCAATGAAAAGCAGCCTTCCTCCCCAAAATAGTTTTCTGCATATGTTTCTGTGAGCGCCTTATTTACTGTGCGGCGCAGAAACTGTGCTTCTCTACATCGGCACAGCAGGGTTGCGTGAGTTCTGCTTTCTGAGAAACAGAGACAAGCCCAGAACAACGGAGATGGAGAGTTTCATTTGCTGCCTGAGAGTCATGACCGCTTGGTTGTTGCTGACTGTGTAGATTTATACAAAAGCTGGTAAAGGCTCCATCCGCTCTTGTGCCAGTTTTGCGTGAATGATTTGACTTGCGTGACTAGCGTCTTGTTCTTCCCAGGTAATGAAATAAGTGATATGGCACTGTGCACTGGTGCCATGCAAGTTGGGGGAGGTGTCTCTGTTCTAATCATCTTGAAAGTTGTGCTGGCCTCCCATCCGCCCACCGACCCAATTCTGTAGCATATTTAGAAAGAAACAATTTAATTGCTGCACTACGTACTAACATCTGTCAAAGTAAGCATGAGGTTGATCTGTATAACTATAGCACCAATAAAGCTCCAATCAATTCTACTGGACTTGTGGGAGGATTAGGCTATTTGAATTAAACCCACAGAAATAAAAGGTGAATCAGCCTAAATTTTGGCTTGTGATCCTTTACATTTTGTATTCCCTTTTTTTCCCCCCTTCTTTCTCTTCATGTGTTCCCAGGGCTCCGAGTAGGCAATGAAATCCTGAGTATAAATGGAGAGGCTGTGTCTGCTCTTGACCTCAGGCAGATGGAGTTACTCTTTTCGGAGAGGAGCGTGATGCTTTCTCTGAGAATGAACCATTATGGCACCCAGCAACCCTTATGTGCATCCTGGTCTGATGGTGACATTTCCAGGGACCCAAAGACTTTGTTGCCCCCTCCAAACCAGTCCCAGCTCCTGGAAGAGTTTCTAGATAACTTCAAAAAGAACACAGCAAATGGTAAGAGGTTGACAATAATTCCATCACTTTAACCTCACTTCCAATATTGCTGGTTTTTAAAACTCAATCGTATTTAAAAATCTGTGCTTGCCTTAGTGAGAAACCCAAGTACAAACTGTTTAAGTTCTACTTAATGCTCCATATCTGTCTGTTATTTTGTTATTTTCTAGAAAGTAGAAATGGAACAGAATATGATCGTTTCTGCAGGAAAATTATATTATTTTAATCTGTTTAGCTGCACCATCCAGAATTATCAAGGCACTCTCTTAACTGTTCTGCGCCACTTCTGGTACCTCCAATACACCCATTTCCCTGGCACCGGTGGTTGAAATGCTATGATGGCTTTCAGAGGCAGAAGTGTTGTTCTGTGTTTACTGTGCTTTACATACGGTAAAGTACCATGTACATTAAGGGTACCTTAAAGGCAATAATCATCTTCACGTCAGAAAGGAGCCATTTAGCTCTGTTCCCAGCCAATGATATCAATGTGTTCCCATTAGATACAGCTGCTGACTGTGTAGAATCACAGAATGGTCAGAGTTGGAAGGGACCTTAAAGATCATTGAGTTCCAACCCTCCTGCCATGGGCAGGGACACCTCCCACTAGAGCAGGTTGCTCAGAGCCCCATCCAGCCAGGTCCCAGGGTAATCTGCTCATCTTTCTTACTCAGTGTAATACCACTGTATTAAGCATCAAATGGAGGATATATCCTAATGGTGCTGTCAGGGTAAGATTCTGAGAGGTTTCCATATGAGGAGCATCAGGTAGGGAAGATGCTAAAAGCCTACATGGTGAGGGCTGCTCCTGGATGACACCACAGCACCCCCCAACCACAAGGAACGTGCCGATGCTCACTGCTCGGTTGCCTTTTCAGCTGGAAACAGGAGGTAGAATGTAGAGGGGCACTGTCACTCTGGGTAGAGAGCTGTGGTTACTCTTCCCTTCCTTTAGATCATCTTACTTCACGTGAGAAATGCATCCTGTGATACCAGAATACTTGTAAATGCCTGTCTGAAATAGAAAGTGTGTGGGGATTTGCTCCCCTTCCTGCCCATGCATTGACTATTTTTCAACGAAGACAGAAGCAAATTTAACTCTAGTTTGTTAAGTGTAAAAAAAAAAAAAAAATGCAGTTTCTGTGCTCCACCTCAGGAGGATGCTAGTAAAATTCTGCAGGAGAGCTGGGCAGGGTGCGCTGCTGTGCAAGACGAGCAGCAAGAGGTACAAAAAGGGATTGCTGATTTTTTGTATATAATTACGATGGCAAGTGTTTTCTGATTGGAATTTTTTTCGTAATTAAAAATGGGAGAAGAAAAAGAATCACACAGGAGAGGTTGTTAGGATGGATTTAATTATAAAGCAGTTTTATTAGGTCGTCTTTTAAAATTAAAAGAAGACTGAATGCAAAATTTGTGATACAGTAAGTAGCATCTCTCTCAGGGGCCTTATTTCAATTTAAAATGACATTAAATTGACTAGTGGCACATAAAAGTTAGTGTCATAAACTAAAAATTATGACGGAGCTAATTAATTACATAATTATGGCAGGCCTATCATTCAGCTTGTAGGTTTGATATCATAAGCCAGCATTACCTCGAGTATTCAGTATAATAAATGTGTATGTCCATTCACTAGATTCCTCATTCCTCCGGGATAAATTTGCAACCTGTGTAAATATTCCATTATAATAGGAAATTACTGGAGTATGCATTACACTCTAAGCACTAGTGGATAAAAAGACATAGTATATTTGCTTTTCTGCTTAAAAGCACCTAAGGAATATTTATTTTATTCGGAAAGGGAACAAATAGTTCTAAATTAAGTATCAGGGGAAGGACTTTCATGTTTATTGAATTCAGTGCTTAGTAGCTGATCACCTGATCGGGTTCAAATGGAAACAGAAGAAAATGGCATTACTTTGAATTAATAGACAATCATAAAGGGTTTAACTGTTCTGTGTCCTGTTACTCCAGAACTGAATAAGATTTTAGATAAGAGCAGGTATTTAATGTTCCAAGCAGAGGTTTTTTGGAGGCCAGGGATTCTTAGATTCACATTCGGTGTTTGATACTGTTCTGTCTCCTTTGGTAGAGTTGAGTGAGTCATTCTTAATACCACAGTTCTCAAAAATAGTTTCTAACATTTGTTTGTCCATGTTGAGCCTGTTCAAAGGCACTGCCTTGGAAGAAAGTCAGTTAGTGGTAGTGGAAGGGGACTCTTCCAAAAATCAAGCATGATTTGGGTCAAGGTACATATCTGGAGATAAAAACCTTAATGTTTCTGCTATTGCCTCCCTTTTTTAATAAATGAAGTCTATTTATCTTTCTAGAGTACTATGGGGATTGATGAGCTAAAATTAACAAAGTGCTTGGAAAATGCACTGAGTCAGGCAGTAATGCCCTGCCCGGTGTTTGGTGACAACCACCAGGGAAGAGCAAAACAGAATTTACTTCTAAATCACTGGCTTAGTGTAATTTGGGTGGTAATGGTTTGTCCATGTTTGTTTACAGTTTTGTAGCTGCTTAGCATCACTCTGATGAATGTCTTTTCCAATGTATCCTGCTATGTTGAGGATACCCAGCTATACCTTGTGGCAAACTTTGGCAACCTTTTCTGTACAGAAGGGAAGTGATTGACTTTCTCCAAAGCCACAAACCCTCCTACTCTTAAAAATTATTCCCAGGGAATTTTCTGTGACAGTGATACATTTTCTCCAAGAGGTTGCTGTACCGTGGTAGCTGTATGTTGGACCCGCTGTGGTCATATCATTTGATCTCCCACCTGGCAACACTATGCACTTGCTGCTTAGCTGCTTGGCTAGTAATAAGCTTATCCTGGAAAAGAAATGAGATGAAATACTTTTAAAAAATATGGAAAACCAAATAACAGAGCAGCTAAATTTGCTCCAAGCTCCAGTGCTAAGGAAATCAAACAAATATTTGTGTAGAATTAAAAAATGAGGGTATTATACTGGAATTCTTACAACTGTGGAGGAAAAACATACCTCATTTTAAGATGGCATGGATATTTGAGGAATAAACAGCAGAGAAGGCATGATAAATGAAAACTGTATATTTAGGGCAACCCCATGTGGGTTAATGGTATATCTATAGAGTGCTGAGGCAGGAGGCAGAAGCCGTTAGTAGGTGTGAAAACAAGTTGCAGTATGAGTTGCTGTCAAAGTTGGGCAACTTATTTTTTCCCCCCCCAGCAAGTGGGATTTTGCCAAAAAAGCTGTCATTTCTGTTTAGCTGACACTGTTGAAATCAACCCTAATTTGTAAACAGATCTCTGTGATTAAAAGAGGAAAAAAAAAGAAAGGAAGAAGTGGGGGATGGCAGTTTAGTTATGCCTTAATAAGTTTCCATGAAGAAACACTGTCATCTGGGAGGGTTAGAAAGTTAAGTGGGAAAGAAACTGTTAAAAAAAAAGAAGGAAAATTAACTAAAAAAAAAAGGAAAAAAATTGAACATAATGTTCCTTCACTCTTCATCTTTGGGGTCAGCCACTTACCTTCTGTGGGGAGTCTGATTTCCTCATCTGGCCAATCTTTCTAGATGCAGTGAAGAAGCCTTGGGTGCTGCTGATGAGGCAAAGGCTTGCTCTTCCTCTTCCCCTGCACCTTCTTAGCCCCCCCTTCCAGCCCCATAGCATTTGTCCCGCCCCTGTGCTGGCAGCAGCAGTTGCTGGAGCCCTTGATGAAGCTAATTAAGGAGAAAACTGGGGTTTTTTCCCTCCCCCCTGCAAACTCAGTGAGCTGAACCAGCAGTGGGTGCAGAGGTGTTCGAAAGACCAGAGTCGGGTAAGCAGGATGAGGAAGAGGAGGAGTGGGGAGCAGGTAGGTTCTGGGGGATACCTGGCTGTGAGGAGTTACTGGCAGATGTGGCAAGTTCTCTTTCAGCCAACCTTCCTGCAGAGCACCTCTCTAGCCATTTTGGAGAATGGGTTTATCTCCTTTGCTTTCCCACTTCTCTCCCTGATCCCTGGGCAGCAGTGGAGTCTGGAGTATGCTGGTTTGAGTCACTCCTGATAAAGCTATTTTACATTGCATAAAGCATGGCTAGAGTCAAGGAAAGAGTCAGCCTTGGTGCTGTTTGGCAAGTAGTTGGGATGTGTGCTGGAGAGGAGCAATGACATTTCAGCTCCTGATCTGCTAAGCAATGAGGGTTTTTTTGCAAAACGTAGCTGTTTGAGTGGTTTGAACCTTCACATGGGAGGTGGCTCTTCTGTTTCTCAAGACGTTAACTGCTTCTGATTTTAATCTTGGTAAGCACTCACAGAAGCAAAGCACATCCGTCAGCCACAAGTGACTGAATTCTTTTTAAAAATGTGGTCATAATAACGATTGATTTGAATGAAATTCCAAGGTACTTTCTCTTTCAAGTATGCTTTGCTAGAAGGTTTATATGCCTCTATAAAGTGTCATTGCAACCTCGAACTTCTCCAGAAAGCTTTGCTCCACTCATCTTTGCCAGATACCACCGAGTTGAGGGAGGAAAAGAGAGACAGAGAGGTTGGCTCCACAGCCATCCTGCAGCTCTATGTGTGTCACTGCCCATGCTGCTCCAGGTATCACTCTCTGCATCCTCTCCCAGCCCCAACCCAGCCTGACTGTCAGAAAGACCAGTATGTCTCTCCTAAGAAAAGAGAATGACTCAGGAGGACGTGAAGCTAAGGTGGTCTGTAGCCTCCAGCAGGTGGGGGCTTGGGCTGCTCAGCTTGTTGCTGTTTGCCCACAGTTTTTTAAAGCATTTCCTAAGGATGTTCTAATGCCATGTTCAAAGCATTTCATAAACAAAAGTAAAACTAAAACTTAACTGGAAAACATTTAGTTTGTCTCAAATCAGGTCCTGTTTGCCTAGCTGCTGTTTTGACATTGAAGTTCCCTTCATCGGGTTGTAGGGCATGGCCTTCATTGTGCTGCACCTGTGAGGCATTAAATAGATTTATTCTTTCAAAGGAAACTCTTTAGAGCTCAGAAGAGGTGAATATTGCATCTTAGCTTCCTGAAGGCCAAGGACACCCACAGTCCTGTTAGATTCAGGTTCTGGTCTGTGGTGGTTGTGCAGCTCTGCACACATCGCTCCCTCTTGCCTGGTGGACCTAATACTAGCTATCTGGTAGCTTTGCGTGGCGTGAGTCAGCGCACTAGAAAAGCAGCGTCTGTTTCTAATGTAGATATGTAGTTGTCTACTCAGCATGACTGCTTAGCTGCCTGAAGATCGATGACTCTGCTGCGTTTTCTTTTTTTAACATATTACCCCATTTACTTCAGGAGCAAACCACGTAGATGTGATAGGACGTGCAGTGGCCATTCATCAGCGCAAGCTCAGAGGTTAGGTGGGTGTTGACAGAAGTCTTGGACAACCCTGGTAGATTGCCTCCCTCTCCAACCACTTGTGAGGCATTCGCACCAGTGCCTTTGTCCTGTGCTCTTGTGAATCACCTGTGGCAGCTCCTGAGGCTGTAGCAATGTAGAGGTTAATTCAAAGAAAGCATTTGCCTCTTGAGAAGCTGGATCCGTAGGAGCACTCGCTGCCTACAGCGTGTTTTGCAATACAGAGTGTTTCCCAAGAGCAGTGGCTTAATGAGCTCTTGCTGGCACTTGACAAACTGTCCTGTTGGCTTCCTGCTAGATGTGTATGCTGCAAATTAAGAGATTGTTTATGCTATAAAATGGGACAACCTTAAATGCTCTTCATTGTGCCTTTCTACTGAAAGAGTGTTCTGTTCTGCTTTGCTAAATGCTGTGATGATTTAATCCCTGTGAAGTCAGTGGGCCAATATTTTTTCCCCTGGTGTAAACTTAATTAAACCCTGTGGAGTTGCACCTTCTGGATCAGTGAGAGTATGCAGGCATTGCCCATCCTACTGAATTCTGTAGAGTGACAATACGGACAGCAAGGAGATTTGTTAATGGTCATAAAGTTAGAGACATTAATGTATAGACCAGTGGCATAGGCATAATTTAAAACACATCGAGAAGGAGATGCTCTGTGTTTCACAGAGGTAAGGAAGATTGAGTAATTGTAAGACCAAACTGTCTAAGCTAGCCACAAGTTCTTGCTAAACCGTGAAGTAACTTCTTTCCCCCTCGCCCTTTTTCATTCTGTTTTCATTACTTTTGTGCTTACAAATCTGAGACGGAGTAGATAATACACTGCTAAGGTTGTACACTTGATATCTGGGCAGGGCTCACTGCATTTGCTTTCCAGCTCTCCATGGTACAAATGACTTTTGGGAATGGCCAAAGCCATCCTACGTAATCGATCCTGTAGAAACCAGGAGAAGAGCCACTGACAGCACCCCCGGGGTGTCCAGCAGCCCCAGATCAGAAGACCTAAGGGCAGCAGTGGGCTGCAGCCTCTGTTGACGCTTGTAGAGGATGGTGACAACCCAACTTGGGCTCTGGTGTGCCTTCCTCCTCCATACCGCAGCCACACATCTCCAGTTGTTGAAATAGAGTAGAAGGGTGATGCACCAGTTGTGGTTAGCACTGGCCTCTGGTGACACTGTATCTGAGACAGCATTTGTTATGCACTTAGGAAATGAACATATTTAGGTAACAATTTGAGAAGCCAGTGTGAAGTGTTAAGCTTAAAACTGAAAAGCCTGAGCAGTTGTCTGGCTGGCAGATACTTGGACAGAGAAAGTTTAGAAAGTTAAATTACCCTGTGAAAACATACCATTGACATGCAGGGGCTAATCAGGCATTGCTACAGAAATGCAGGCAGCTATTTCCTATTATGTTGCTAATTTGTATCTCTGATTGATTACTGAATTAGCAAATGAGTCAAATTACTTTGCTTCATGATGAACAGTAAACCGACAAAGGAACTCCGGAGGGATCTAAAGTACTCTGCTCCAGCTTCGAAATAGATGTTTCTGCAGATTTTCAGAAGAAAAAAAAAAAAAGGGTGGGAGCATTAAAGCAACCTACAGAAAGTCACGCTTGCAGGAGTAGGTGGCTGGCTGGAGCTAAGCCACTGTTCAGCATGTGGCCCAACATGTCTTAAGCAAGCTGTACGATACAAGAATATTTGCATGAAGGTACTGGCTTTTTCTCAACATGAAAATGTGAAGTGTTTAAAGAAGCAGCATCGCTCTCCCTACTGAGGGAAGAGAACAAAGGAGAGAGACTTGTCCTGCTTGAGTATTTCAGACCCTGGCCAGAAGAATGAGTTTCTCTTTGTCTAGGTAGTATCAGATCTGCAAAAAGCAGCCTGGTTGCATTGTCCATCAAGGAAGCATATGTAGAGCACCTTCTAATGTTTCCTGGTTTGGTCCCTGAAGCCAAAACGTATTGATGAGAGGGCCTATGAATGGAATCCTCGTCTGACCTGCAATTGCATGTCTTGTTTGGTAACAATTAGTCTTGTCAGTGACAGGCATCTATTAATTCTGCATTTAAGAACCGTGTCTAGGAAAACTGATGTTATGACAGCTGTATGCTAATTTTCTTTCCAGATTTAACATCTGAAAGGAATTCCTGAATGAAGTTTCTAACTATGCTAAAGAGTCAGTTGTTACAGCCTTGAAACTAAGCTGAGAATGTACCTTCCAGTCAGTCTCAAAATAGGTTACAAAATGCCTTGGAAAACAAGAAGTGATAAAAGCCAAAATATCTTGCAGAGATATCTTGCATCTTGCAGCTACCTGCCTTCTCTTACATCTGTTTCCTTAATGCAGGAGCTACCTAGAGACTAATTTTGATCTAGAAATCAAATGTGGCTGTAAAATCTCCTCATGAATAGGCTTAATTTGTAGCAGCCATTTTCCATCTGTTGAGGCTCATACTGGTAGGAGGTAAGAGTGCAAAAAAAATATTTATTTATGTGCTGCTGTGACATGCAGAGGACGTAGACCAACAGCTTGAGGTAAAGTGGGTCATTTCAGTGCACTTTTCCTAGATGGAAACTAGCTTTCCACATGTCACTTGAGCTGGTCCATTCTTCTACTCTGTGTGCTGAATTTTTTTCAACTGACTGATCACCAAATTTATAATCATTATTCAAAGAGGGTTTAGATGTAAAAAAAACCTGCGTTTCTGTGAGGGCCTTAAAGAACTGTATTTCTCCAAACATCTCCAGACCTGGGCCTTCATGGAGCAACTCCAGTGTCCTCTTGTATCACAGCTTTACTGAACCTCCCTAGCTCTGTCGCCAGACCTCATCTTCTAGACCCTCCTCACTTTTATAAGCAATTTCTCCAGTGCAAGTGGCTGTTGTGGGACAGTTAATAAATCTTCCATAGGAGTTTGTCTTCTCCCAGAACATCCTTGTTTTCTTCTTCCTGACCACAGTTAATGTGGTTTTTGCAACCTAGACAAAAATGTAAAGGGCTACAGAGAGTGCATGAGCTCTGTCCTGGATGATTGCTGCTGGGTGCCCTTTCCACACTGATCCCAGGGGATAACGTGAGCCAAAGAACTGAAAGATCTGATCTTCAGTTATAAATAACTCCTATGTCTTGTTTACATGAACTAGTGAACCCAGAGCCCTTCATATCTCTCTGGTGAAACTTGGATGCCTTCTTTAACAGAGATTGTGAGAACATCTCTTGAAAGCCCTTCAATAAATTCTTTTGGATCAACTGTTACTTTTTGAAAGATATTTCTTGAAATCTTTGAGAAAGGAAAAGGGCACAGAAGGAAATGCTTACATACCTATTTTTTAACTTCATTACTAAAGAGTAAATATACTGTTGAAAACCTGAAATACGTTTAGTTGTATCAAACCAAAAGAAATAAGCACATGCGTGCTACCTGCCAGGCTGAACCGTTTAACTGAAGTTATGAGTACTCGTCTCCAAGGGAGCATTTTTAGAGTTCACTGCACTGATATTTCTCTTCTCCAGGCAATGCTGGAATGCTTCACATACCACTCCCTGTTTTTCGGTACGTCTGAAGGCATTAAGACCACCAAGGCTTTGTACCTTTCCGAGAGTTGGCTCAGACTTCAGTATTATTTGCAGCAGGGATTTTGGAAATATTTTTTATCTTCTCTTGGAAGCTTGCTTTTCTCTTGATAGTAGCATTGGCTAGAAGAATATGGGAACTGCAAGCTTATCATAATTAACTGGTCAGTCCAGAGAATTCACACAACAATGAAAAATACAGCTTTCCATACACCTGGCTTAACTTTATTACCCAAATGTAATATCTCATTTCCATCTAAACCATGCAGCCGTTTTATGGAAACTCTGTAATGAAGAAAGGTGGAGAGGGAGAATATCCTACACACTGAAGATTGGCTGTGTTGTGTTTTATTGGCAGTTTCTAAAACATCTGGGAATTAATGAAAATACTGAATATGTTCTTTCCTAGTGGGTAGGCTGGAGCTCCTTATAATTCCTTATAATTTTGGATCCTAATTTTTTCAAGCTAAAATTCATATTGATGTTCTCAGAAATAACTTGATACCCAATCTACTGCTGTTTTGCAACATCTACCTGAATTCACTGGACATTACTAGTGTTTAAAAATGCAGTTAATTGCTCTAATCTGAGATCAGAGTATCTGTTTTTTACAGATTAGACCAAGCCCATCATAACTGCTTGGAGCTCTCTGTGTGAGTTGCCATATCTGAACTGTCTGCAGATCAGAAACTGCAGCAGAGAGGACAGGAAATGGGAGCCCCCATTTCCCTTTCAAGTGCCAGAGAACTACAAATAAGAAAAATAACAGTTTGTAGCCGTGTAACCACTGGAGCTGATAATTGAACATCTGAGCTGGAGTCAGTAAGTGACTAGGGTGATGGACAGCTGTTGGGGCTTCTTCACCAACGTGCACTTGTAATACAAGCATTCTTGTAGTCATAAACACTCTTTGCCAGGAACTTTACACACCAGCTCTAACGAAACATCAAGTTTTTCTTGTACTGTATGGAACAGGCAGAGGCTTCTAAACATCTGTTTGCCTATGTACTTGGTTTTAGGCATCTGTGTAATATTTGTGCTATGCTGATGACAGAGGAACCTAGGATGGGAAGGAATTTCCCGACTGAGTAAGTCCAGTCCTCTGCTACTCAAGGTTTTCAACGACTCTATTGATACATTTATCATATTCCATTTTAGAACAGGATAGACTGTTTGCATTCTTTGCTCCCAAGTAAGGCTGTTCCAGAAATTGATTGATGTGATGGCTGAAAGTCAGTCTTCTAATTGCCAGCATAGATATATTCATGGCCAGTGTTGTAACTGATCAGTATTTGCTGGCCTTCACCATTGCTTAAGTAACTGTGGGTAACATCTACATACTGTTAACCCCCTCTTCACAATTCCACACTTTTCTTCCTTTCGTGTTTCCAACTGATGAGCCACAGCCTCTAGAAGGAATCATTCTTACTGGTTCCTGAAGCTTTGTTCTATGCGATTTCATTCTGGGACTGCGGTTCCACCTTCAAGGTCATTCTGCATCTCCTTTATGCTTCTCCAGTCATGCTCTTAATTAATACCATGTATTAACTTTGAATTATTAGGGCTATTTAATCAGGGTGCTTCCTATTGTACCTTCTTTGCTGAAACAAATAATGAAAATATCAACTAAAATTGGTCCCCAAACCCATCTTGGACAAAATCGATCATTAGCCTGTCCCAAGCCTAGAAATTCATTTGGGCCAATCTATTATTATCTTACCTGATAGCCATTTCTGCTTTGGCTTAATTGCTATCCTTTCTATTTTAGCTAATAATTTCCCTTGGGATAGTACAAAGGTTTCTTTTTTTCTATTAAAAAAATAAATAAATTACAAAACAAAACAACCAGCACTAAGTTTCTGGAAGGTTGGATTTATCCTACATTTGTCTTTAAAAAAAAATATAAAATCTATTGTCAGAGGCAGATGTCGGGCAGATGTTAGTTTTACATGTCTGTTTACCCATACTGTATTTATACAATTTTCCATTTATGTCCACGTTTTTAATTTTTCTTTCCATGAATTAGTTGTGAAAGCCTTAAATTACTACACAGGTCACAGATGGGTAGTTTCCTACATTAGATTTCCTCAATATTCTCATTCCTTCTTTAAACATAGCTGTTGCAGGTTATTCGCCAGTTGCATCTTTTCCCCATCATCAGTTGAATCTCTTATTAAAATCCTCACTCTTGAGTTTCAGTTTCATATGCCAGTTTTTAAACGTTGAGAGCTAAAGAAAGTTTAATCCTCTGCTGAGTTGCACAAGTGCAACTGGGTTTGTGCCCGCCTCCGACATGGTCATTTTCTAGTTATTAATTGCTGTCCTGCCTCAGTCTTCCCTGTTGAGGACGGACAGATTTCAGCCTGTGTCAGTCATGTCCTGCAGGATTGGTTTTATTATGAGCTTTAGAGTCTGAATCTATTTGCTGTAGTTTGGTGATGCACCAAGTGGATCAGGTGAAATTGGGGGTACTAGAGTGCAGACTTACAGCTACTAGCTGTTAATCAGGCCTTGTACCTTAGCTGAGACAGACCCAAGTTCAGTTTCCTTGCCTGAATCTGACAGAGTAGGAGACTTCCTCTCTCTCTTCTACATCATGGGTGAATACCCTGTTCTCAAGCTACTTGGTTTTGCTCTGTGGTGCTACTTTGTCAGCATTTTGGCAAAAATAAAATACCGTAATGTAAAAGGACATGGTTTTGTTCTGATACAGAATCCCATAATGATATGGGGTTGGAAGGGACCTCTGGAGATCAGCTAGTCCAACGCCCCTGCCAAAGCAGGTCCACCCAGAGCAGGGTGCACAGGAATGTGTCCAGGTGGGTATTGAATATCTCCAGAGATGGAGATTTTACCACCCCTCTGGGCAGCCTGTTCCGGGGCTCTGCCAAAGTAAAGAAGTTCCTTCTTGTGTTCAGACGGAACATCTTATGTTCAAAGTCAGCTGTTTTTTCAATCTCAGAAATGCTGTAGAATGGAAACCCGATTTCCCATGTTGGTGTAGTCACTATATTTTTGCTGAGGGCAGGACTTGCCTGTGCCTGTCAGAGTGCTTCTTTACTTGCTGAGCACAGTTTTCAGGCATTGCACCAAACTGCTGCTCCTGCTAGATCCGAAAATGATGCCCTGCAGTGGTCTTAGTTTGCCTTGGAAAAGACTCAGTATGCTTAATCTTTCTGTGTTGTCTTCTCGTGTAATGCTAGAAGGAATTTTTTTGTTCCATTTATGGTTGTCAGTAGAGTGGCAAGTGGAAACATACCCTCTTGCTGGAGTTTGAAAAAAAGGAGGCAGTTACACCACCTATGTAGTGCTTGACATTTGATAGCACTTGACATGCTTGTGCTTTTTTTTGAAATTGGTGAAAAAAAATCTAAAACAGAACAAGCATGACAACAGAACAGAACAAGAATTATTATGAAAAAAAAGACTTATAAAAGAAAGAGGATCCTCAGTTCCTGTTTTCTCCTCATGGTAATTTTGCCTTTGCAGTGGGCAGCTAAAGTAAGTAAGAGCATCACTGACTAGAAAGTAATTAAGGCTAATTCATCAATTAAACAGAAAGAAAAAAAAAAGAAAAAAGAGATAAGTGACATTTATGTTTGTCGATGGCTTCTTTATGGTAAATGAATTGCCGGATGGTTGATGTTGATGTTTTCCTGTTGATTTCCTTTGGTTTCTTGGCTGGGATTGTAGCACAGATTATTATTGTCTCACACATCTGCTAGAGGATGCATTTCCATTGTATCTCACTGCTCACAAACATGTGAATAACTTCCATATTGACCACTTGTATGTGTATCACCACAGCGACGTGGGAAGAGACGTTCCTGTAGGCGTACAGAGCGTTTGGATATGCTGTATGTGTTTGTTTCTCTCACCGACTGTCCCATCTGTGTGCTCTGTGCCCACTCTGAGTTGAATGGTGAGGAGCATGACTTAGGAAGTGTGCTTCCTTTCAGTTTTCGTGGTTATTTTACAGTTTCTCTTGGATGGTTGTGAGTCACGTATCTGCCTGCCAGCAAGACACAACATTGCAGGAGTAGTGGCACTCCTCTTTGGTGATGCTGTTGGTAGCAGAAGGTGCTGAGCAGGTTCTTAGTACACGGTTGTTCCTGGCTAGAAAGCAAGCAAAAGGTTTGGTAAGCCTTTCGTATGATGTAGTTAAGCTTTTCACATAATGTGCTTTTCTGAGAATTTTAGCATTTTTCTGAGGTTGCTACTCTTTTGTGTTTGCAACAAGCTGACTGTATCTGGCTTCTGTGGCAAGGTTTTGGTAGCAGGAGGGCTGCAGGAATGGCTAGAAGTTACCCCTGTGTCCAATAGAGCCAATGGCACCCAGCTCCAAGGCAAACCAGCTGCTGGCAAAGGCTGAGCCCACCAGCAACAGTGTTAGTGCCTCTGGGATAACTTAAGAAGGGTGGGAAAACCTGTGTGATTGCAGATGGAGAGAGGAGTGAGAATTTGTGATAGAAATCACTCTGCAAACACCAAGGTCATTGAGAAGTGAGAGAGCTGAGGTGCACCAGGTGCCAGAGCAGAGGCTCCCCTGCAGCCCACGGTGAAGACCATGGTGGGTGAGGCAGGTTGTTCTCCTGCAGCCTGTGGAGGTCAGTGGTTGAACAGATATCCATCTACAGCCTGTGGAATACTCCGTGCTGGAACAGATGGATGTGCCTGAAAGAAACTAACCCTGTGGAAGGCATGTGCTGAAGCAGGCTCCTGGTGTAGGACCTGTGGCCCAGTGGAGAGGAGCCCACGCTGGAGCAGGCTTGCTGGCAGGACTTGTGACCCTGTGGGAAACCCATGCTGGAGCATGGGTTCCTGAAAGACTGCACCCCAGGAAAAAGATCCACAGTGGAGCAATTTGTGAAGAACTGCAGCCTGTGGGAAGGACTCACGTTGGAGAATTTCATGGAGAACTGTCTCCTGTGGGAGGGAGCGCATGGTGGAGCAAAGTGTGAGGAGTCCTCCCCCTGAGGAGGAAGAAGTGGAAGAGACAATGTGTGATGAACTGCCTGCAGCCGCCATTCCTTATACCCCTGTGCTGCTCTGGGGAAGGAGGTAGAGAAAATCAGGAATGCAGTTGAGCCAGGGAAGAAAGGAGAGGTGGGCAAAAAGTGATTTTTAAGATTTGGTTTTATTTCTCCTTATCTTATTCTGATTTTGCTTGGTAATAAATTAAGCTAATTTCCCCGAGTTGAGTCTGTTTCGCCCATGGCAATAACTGGTGAGTGATCTCTCCCTCTCCTTATTTTGGCCCATGTTATATTTTCTCTCCCCCATCCAGCTGAGATGGATATAGATAACGAGTATAGATGGATAGGTGATAGAGATGCTTTGGTGGGCACCTGGCATCCAGCCAGGGTCAACCCACCAACACTGACTTTGCATTTTAGTGTCTGGAGACCCTCCTGTTTGCTAGATCAGAAGCAGCTCTCTGTTCAAGAGGTTCTCAGGTTGAAATGATACACGTTTCAACGCACCATCCGTGGGTCCGTGTGTGTGTGTGTGTTTGTAAAAATTACAGTAAAAGATTTAACTTTAAAATTTAAATATAAACCCAATATTATTAGTCCCTTTTTTCTTCCAGATGGGTTTATCACAAGTATGTCAGTAGAATAAATCGAATGCACAACTGTAATGGAGCTATATAGGCAGAATTAGTCATGTTTTAGAATCATAGAATGGTTAGAGCTGGAAGGGACCTTAAAGATCATCTAGTTCCAATCCCTGTTATATTCGCCATTACTATGCTGGAAAGCCTCTCGAGCAATGGTTCCAGCAAAGCAGTCTATGTTTTCTTTAACTTGTCAGTAATGTAATGTATTAAGGTCAGTAACATTAGAGGCAGTTTTTAAAAACTGATAATATTAATAATAAAATAATAATAAGAAGAATTCTAGGAAGTGCTTGCAGTTGGATGATATTTAGGAATATATATCTCCCTGCATACTTTGCTGTGCTCGTTCCCAGCAAAGATGCAGAATGTTATTTACTGGAGTGATTTCATACTCACATAGCTGTAACATTTCTCTTAATTCTGTGTGTACTCTCTACAATTCTGTGGCTAGTTTTGCCTGAAAGGATAGTGGCTACCTAGCCTGTAAGATAACAGTTTTATATTAGTATTTTTGAATGTCTTTGTTAATATGAATCCCATTGTTGATCTAAATTAAAAATCGAATGTTCATAGAAAATACAGTTTGTATGGTTTGGCTTGTTACTCCCCTTCCATTTAGTGCTAGAGTAGAGAGAACTGCCTGTTCTCTAAACTAGTACTGATTTGATTTTCGTTGTCCCTTGATTTTTATTTTATCTTCTTTTTTTAAACTGTGCAGCTGATGTTGATGCTTCTGTGCTCTCTGGGAATAGTTTGATGGTTTGCAGGAGCAGATCCAAAGGAAGTCTGCTTCCACAGTAAAAGAAGGAAAGGGAGACAGGATATGGATGCTAAACTGATCAACAAGCCATACGTCCTTCCTTCCTTCCCTCCCCCTGTTAGTTTGGCATACAATGTGCAGTAGGATGTCCTTTTTCACCTTGGATCCTTTCCGTGTAACTTTTTTTAGTTTTTACTATATAAAATAACATTTACTGTTGCTTACCCTACCATAAGCAACACATTCCGCCAATAGAAAATACTATAAAAATGGGTAAGACTATATAGATCTACCTCTGACAGTCCTGTAGACTACAAAGGAAAAATAGAGATGAGGGTGAAAGGAGGAAAAGACAGCTCATCTGGACAAAGTGATATAATAGTCCGTTTGTGTACTTTGGGTGTTGTTATCCTGATGTCTTCTCTTCATGTTGCCAACTGATTGTTTTACCTTATTTTTGTCTTCCTACATTTATGCTTTCTCTTCATTGCTTGCCTAAGTTAGCATTACTTCCTGTTTTGTAAAGAAAATAATATGTTTAAGGATCACTTTGTAAAATCAGGGAAAGGACATATGTTTTTTTCTCATTACACAGCTCTCTGAGATCAAACTCTGGATACTTTATGCCACTACAACATATATCTCAGATGCATGTTGTTTGGACACTTCAGGGCAAAGTGCATTAAAATCCAGAGGGCAAGTAAAAAGAGCATAACTGGGAAGTGATAGGAAATAATATCCTTGGCATCGCCTTACCCCCAAGAAAATGTTTTTAAGTCAGTTCAAGTTTTAGGGGTTGACTTAACTTTCATATATTCAGGAGTGTACAGTGGTGGAAGTCAGTAGGCGTTGGTATGTACCCATATACAGGAGAGAGACTCAAAATCCCTTTAGAAGTCCAGAGGAAAGAAAAAAATTATTCAGACTTGATGGGGGAAGAGAGATAAAAGCATAACAACATAAAAGACAAAGCAGACTCCTTGTTAAGTTCCTGAAGAAGATGGATGGCTGTTCGGTGGAGTTGTGTAAAATATATTTTTTCTGCAAAGGTGGTAATTCTTGAGGAACTGCATGTTATGTAGGCTCTGAGATAACAGGAGCCACAACTAACTCCAGGAGGAAAAGGCAAAGGAAACTTCAGGGGAGAAAAACGTTGAGACGTTGGTTCTGCAAGGGCAGGGAAATGACCTATAGAGTCAAGAGTAGCCAAGTCTTTGACATCTAGGTAGAAAGTGTCAGGCTCAGCAGTAAACCTGGAATAGGCACCTTAATAATGTAAGGAAAAATAAAGCATCAAGATGATATTGTGCTGAGTTATTTGCATGTTTCTCTCTGGCTTTTCTGTGGTGTCTGTTTGCCATGTTTTGTCTTCCAAGGAAGGCTCCTCAGGGTCTATAAAATTCCCATTTCCCTCCCTGCTTCAGTCCGTGTTTCTCAACTCTTGCTGAGAGGAGCTGGTTCTACTCCACAGGGCAACAGCAGAACCCAAGTGGAGAGATACTGTTGTCCTCCACAATGTCGTTTTTGATAACTCTCCTGATTTTACTGCAAGATGAGTGATGCTTGTTTTAATTACCATCTCGGTTGCTGGAGTCAGTGATTAAATGAGAATCTCAACTTTCACTTAAAAATAAATCTCCAACGTTTGTAGGTGTTGAGAAAGAGTTTGAAAATGTGGTAATGTGGTGTGAATTGTACCCTAGAGGCTTAATGGCTAGGAAACAAAGTAGCATATTAAGAATATCCTTCATTTTACTGCTATTTTGTCACCTGAGTTTGCTATAAATCTTCATTATCTTTTTGGTGGCTGCTTTATGATTTTCAGCTACTTCGATTGATAATACAGCAGATCAAAAATCACTTCTCCACTTCTAAGAGTTTTAATTACAATTTCCATGTAAACATCTCTGCAGATTTTAAGCAACCAACTGAGAAAATGTAAAGAGAAAAAACCCGTCATTTTTACATGAATGTTCAGCATTGTTGGGTAGATTACCGGTTACTATGTACGTGGACTCCAAACTTAGTAAAATTGGTAAACAATTAGTAACAAAAAGGCATTTTGTCCGCATTACAAAATGTGGTATTTGTTCCAAGGGAAAAATTCTCTTTTCTTCTTAAGTCTTGAAGGGATTCAGGACTAAGTCGCGTTAAACAATAGTGTGCTCATCCAAGGAGAACTACTGAATGCATTTAATTATCCTCACTGGTTGTCTCAGCACAGAGCGTGCTGATTATAGATAATGCTACCTTCTGAAGCACACTCTTAGCAAGAGCGTTAGGTTTATTTTGGTAGATCGAATATGCTTCCGACAGTCTTAGATGTCCAGCTGCTGTTTTGAAAGCAGACTTTCCAGGCATAGTTACTCTTTGTTTTGACCTCTTATGTTATTTTCTGGAGGGCTGGGTGGATTAAAATTTTTGTATTCCTTTTCTCCCCTCAGTAGTAATTTGACTAGACATTGAAAGTATTTGCAGATAAAAGACTTTTCCTGTTCCTGTCCTATAGCACTGTGATTTACTTGTTTATTTTTCCTTTTGAATGCAGATTTTAGTAATGTGCCTGATGTCACATCCAGCTTGAAAAGGAGCAGTACTGATGGCACTCTGGACCAAGTGCCACAGAGGGAGAAGACTGATCCACCTTTCAGGGTAAGAAGATGTTTAACATAACAATCCTTACGAAGACAGTGTTGCAGTGTTAACACTCTGCATTTTGTGGGAAAGTATTTAACGTATGACACAAATTTGGAATTTTTTAAATGCTTTTTGGATGTATTTTATTATCTTGAGGTCACCCTGACAGGTCAGCATCAACAGCACAGCTGCTTCGTCTCCCAAGAGCAGTGTGATGGGGTCAAATTCATCTTTCTGTGTTGCTTGAACACAATTCTGCAGAGCACAGTAAAGCTGCTACAGCTTTCTGACTGATTTGCTTTGGTTCATGTTTTCTTTTTGCTGATACTTCTAGGGTTTGTTGTTAAGATTGCAGTGACCATAGCAACACTCACTTAACGTCAGTAGTTTTAGACTGGACTGCAGACTTGGAGAGGTGCAGTGTTTGAGAGCCGGTGCTTCCCACCCTCTGATGTGGAGAACCTTTATGTGTCTTCAGTTACTGTTTTACTTCAGCTGGAGTGATGGATGCTCTGACCTTCTCTCAGTCAGGACTTTGGAGGCTGAGGCAGGGCACCCCAGGATTGCTATCCACCTTCAAATGCATTGGTCTTTGAAGAGCAATTTTTCATCCATTTTGTTCCCATCCAGTCAAATCGCAACCTGTGTCAAACTCCAGTGTGTATTATTTGGACCCTCCCCCCCCCCTCCCAACTGCTAGCGTAGGTAGCGTTTTCATGTTGGTGGACGTGGTTTTTTTGGGCATTGCCACTCTGAAAACAGAAATGCTTTTGTTGTTTCTGTTGATGAGTTGGTTGTATCTCCAAGCCAAATTTGTGATATCACTTGCCTTCCACTTTTGCATGACAGAAACTAAGTTATGGTTCTGGAATGTGTTACTGTTTGTACTAGGTCATATGGAAAATTGGTAGAGTTAAGGTAGAGTAAAGACATAGACAACCAGAAGAGAGAAGATACATTGTGCTGCTAACTTTATGTACCCAGAAGAGCTGATCCTCTCTTTTTGTATGACCTTGGTGTCTACTTCAGTCTGTTATAGGTAACCTTATGCAATTTTCCTTGAGAGTGAGGTAAAGCCTAGTGATTGTGGGTCTTTAGCTCATCTCTTCCTGCACAGGGGATTCCCACAGAGATAATCTATATCCTCTGCAACACATTGCAAAAACTCCTTGCAGCCCAACAAGAGTAAACTGGATTTTTCACTCCCTAGGACATATTATTCGTTTGGAAGTGGTAATGCAGATTTTTCTGCTATCCTGTTTCAGGGCTTCTGTGCTGTTTTGGGTGCAGGGATCTTTGCAGGAGGACACCGGAGGTGGTCCCAAGGCTTCGGATGTCCTGGTGGCTGGCTGCACGAGCAGGCTGGTACTTGACCAGCTTCTTTCCCTGGGTGCTCTGTTGGGTGCCGTGCTCACCTAGGACACACAGCTTGGGGTGCCCTGGTTGCCTCAGGTACAAGCTGCCCCCCGTGCCTTGTGAGGTCATACACAACTGAGTTCCCATCTTGCCAAACAAGAGGAGATCTTGGGGCTTTAGGAGAAAAACAATGCCTCTCCTGGTTGTCTGTGTCAAATACACCAAACGACAGAAAATTAGGGAGAGTTCAGCAGGATTTAAATATGCATAGAACAATTTGTGTATGTTATTACTCTGAAAGCACTTACTTTGCTTCAGTGCTCTAAATTGTGTGCTGCAATTGAAGCTAAAGAAAAAAAAAAAGAAAAGGGGGGAGAACAGACAGGTCTGCTCCGTGCCCTCTCTCCAGCCTTGAACCTGTCACATCTGGCAGTATTAATGGCTTATGCACAATTTGCTGAAGTAACTGACTGCCCCTGCCATATTGCAGGTCACTCCTTGGGTTGGCAGGTGGGTCTGCTAGTGTCATTTTAAAAACTATCTGAAGCTGTCCTGGTGTTGTAGGTACAAGGAGGGGAAATAGTTTGGCAATCAGAGGCAGTCTGACTCGAACTGCAGCTGTAAACGAGTCTGTGACAGCTCTACAATTTCTGCAAATGGTTTGTAATTGATTGCTGTCTTTCTGTTGGAGGGTGCCTATTACTGTCAGAGCTTTTTGTCTGACCCTTTTGATTTCTCCACTAGATGTAGAATTAAAAAAAAAAAAAAAAGAGTAAAAAATCAGACCTCGTAGTATATTTAGGTAGTGTACATTGTACGTGCTTTTGTGATTGGATATAAAAGGAATTAAAATGATTTCTGTTTTTATAGCTGTGATTTGGCTATTTGGTTCTGCACGCCAGATGAACAATAGCTATTGCTAATAAAAGCTACTTTGAGGAAATTGTGCAGCCTCAAAAAGCATAGCATCTGGATTTGGGTTTGGTTTTTCCCCCCTCCTCCCTTTGCCTTCTGTTTCCTGCATGTGCTAACCTGACCCGTGCCTGGGGGAGAGCAGCAGCACAGACACCTCGGTATTAGGTGATGTTGCAGAACTATGGGGGAGAGGGGATCTGCAAGCACAGCTCTGTGGAGAAGACGTTGGTGGCGCTAAGAGTTTCTGAGCACAGCCTGGAACGACGAGCAGTTTGGGAATGTTTCAGGGGAGAGACAGCTAGAGATGCTCACTTCCCAGTTGACAGCAACTGTGGATGCAATTACGTGGCTCTGAGGGAGCAGACTCCTTTGAAGTTTGGTTGATTTTTTGTCTCGTAACATGTAAGTAAATAAAAAACTAAACAGCCTTAAAGCTTTGAATGTAATGGTTTCATGTCTGATTTCTGGATTTTTTTGTTTCTCATTTGGAGCATTTTCATTTCTATGTTTTTTCACTACTATTTTCTTCGTCTTATACCAAGCTAAGGTTAAGCATCATCTTAACTGAACATACAGTTAGACATTTGAGAAGTGCCTTGTAATCTCAAAGGAATAAGTCTTTTGTTGTCTGTGTAGTACATCCAAACATGCATTCATTCACGTGTTCATTCATTCATTTTTTGTAGCCTGAGAAATGAATGAATTTAGGAAGGTTGTGTGTTTATCTTTCACCTGAGAGCAAACAGGTGAACTAGAAGAGCCATAGAGGATTGTTTCATTCCAGAAATGAAAGCTGTTCCATAAGTTTTAAACTATTATTAAAAACACATGGGCATCAACAACCATCTGTTCTGGATACTCATTAGTTTTGTCAGCTCTTTATTCTCTGGGATGCCCCGTTTGTACCTTTAATGCCTTTATTTTTTGTTTTATGTAACAAGGATAGATGTTATATTTCTAACACATTCTGCTGCAGTACATTTTCAAACTGTGTTAAAATACTGTTTATGTGGCAGTGGCGTGTCGTCCTTGTGATTGTTGGTTCTGGAGTATGTAGGTGTACTGTTGACAGAAGAATGGAGGACCTCAGAAAATCTGAGGATTGAGAATGCCTGTCAGGGTAATTAGGTTCAGTTGTGTTTAATCATTTCAAGAACTAATTGTATTTGCTCAGTTAAATCCTGGTATGTTGACAGTTGCCAAGAATCAAGCTCTCCATACATCAGAATAGCACAAAGCTGAATAAATAAAAAACTGCAACTTTTCCTTTAGCTACTCATGATTTCTATTTGCAGACTGTATTGGTAAGAAATCTTTTCTCTAGTCCATGGTTTCTGTTAAGGTTAAGTTTAGTAGTCTGTCACTAGCTTGCTTATCTTTACCTTGTATTTTCAATACATTAAACATAGCCTTTTAAGAAAGATAAACATAACTAAAAGGTAAAATTTTATCATACAAGTAACTACTATTCTAACATCTCTTGTAAGGCTGCTACCATCTGACTTCTGGTTGCTCTGAATCTTTTGAATATTATCAGAGATAAGTATACTAAATTTTAACAGAAGGAGAGAAGGAGCTTAGTGTAAACGCATGTGTGAGAGGGGAAAAAATGTATTTTCACTTTAAATATTTTACAGATCATAAGAAAATAAACTTAGAGTAAACTGTGAAAATATTTCATGTAATTTCATTATATTCTCAGCTGTATCTTTGAGTTCCTTAAGAAACTTAAGAAACAGTAAAAATAGCTAGCATGGTGCTTTGTAATCATGGTAAAAATAGCCAGTGAATGCAGATTGGTTTTATGCTGGCATCTTTAAAAATTAACATTGCAGATGCAGAAATGGAAGTCAGTGTGATGAGAAACTTTGAATGTTAACAAGCAGTTGCTTTCTAAAGAATGGACAACTGGTTTGGTTTTGTAATGCTTTGAAGTGGTGCTATATTTTTTTCAAATAATGAAGCAGAATTGTTTCTGGGAATAAATTGGGTGTAGAGACTTTCAGAAATTGCTTTTGCTTTGCTGTTGAGTCTTAAAGTAGTCAATCTGCTGTAAGAACGGGTTACTGATCTTACATCAGTCTGCGTATACAAGGCCAAGTCTATCCCCATCACCTCTTAATAAAAAATAAATGGAAATTACTACACACTGCAAAGGGAGTAAACTAGCCATGCTTAATGCAGTGAACAGAAATTATGGTTAAAAATCCCTGAACACCTTTCCCTAGCATGGGCTATTTTAGATCAGCTCAACTCACTCCTCCTCATCTCCTGCTCGACAACCGTGTTCGTTTTCCCTCCATCTGGTGAGGAAATGAAGAACTTGTGACCGGTCTGGTCAGCAGAGCACGTGGCACCTTTGGCAAAGGCAAATCTGCATCTCCTGCAGGGTGGAGCATTTTCATCAAATCCTTTTAGTTCTTTATAGACATGGGATTCAGGTCAGTGCAATGGCCCTAGTGGAAATGTCCGTATGTATAGATACAGGGGGAAGAAATAAAGGAGAAGAATTGTGTATTTGTGCATTTCAGAAGTCTGCTTTTGAATGCTCCTGTTTCCTATGTAAGGTCAAATCAGCCTTTCAGCACTTTTGAAGCTTGTACGTTCTGTTTATTGTGATGCCCATTGTGGACAGTTCTCCATTTGCCAGAGAGGAACACGTGCAGTGAGAAGTAGATATTTCCATGAACTCTGCATGTTTGGGACCACGGTGAGGTACCTGGGTTTTGGTGTTCCTGCGTACAGTCTCACTTCTCATGCTCAAGGAGCCATCGTGCAACCATGACTAACTTGGACAACTGTTGAGGTTTTTTTTCTTTTAACCCATCTAAAGTGTGTGTGCAATTAAGGAGGTGATTTGCATGTCAGATGCTGCCTGAGTGGTGTGAGTGTAGAGGCTGGGACTGAGTGAGAAAGCAAACCCATCTTCTTTCTTCTGCATCATCCAGCTACCACAACAAGCTTTCCAAAACAGTGCTTTCAACAGATGCACAATGCATGTGTCATGATTTCTGAAAGGAAATCCTGTTGTTACCCTATTAGCTTATTTCGCATGGCTATTTCTGTGATGAAAATCAGCAAGTATTTTAAAGAGCTTACGGCACTTGTGGTTTTGACCTCTTGTATGCACAGCATAGCCTTGTACTGGAGGGGTGGTTTTCATAAGTTCAAGACATTAATATTTTGTCTTCAAACTGTCTAGAGCTCATTTTGAAACCCCTTCATTAGAAGTAGCACTAAAGCCATCAACTTCTCATGCGGAATAGTAATTTAAGAGTCAAAATCCTGAGCTACAATATACATTCTAGGTCTAGGTTCAAAGCTGAATGAAAGAATGTGTTTCTGTTAAGGAACACAGTGGGATTTTATTTTAGGGAGAGGAAGGGGCAACTTCAACAGTTGCCATACAACAGTAGAGGTGAAAGCAGCAGTAATCATTACTCATATAGTCCAGTCCCAGCACAAAATTAATACAACTGATCAACGTTTATGCATGATTTGAATGGTATCTTTGATTCCAGAAGAAAGTAAGTGGATGCTAGGAATGTTTTACCCAGAAAACATTGTACAAGCATGTGGCTTGTAGAACACGTGCTGTGGCACATATGTTCAGGGCACCATTATTCAAAACACACCCAATAGCCTTTTATTGGCACTGTCAGTAAGTGTAAACCTATATATTCAGTTGTAGTGGTTCGTTTATTTATTTTAATGTGATCATGGCACTCATTCCCTCAGAGGATCTCAGCAGTATGTGTGTGTGTATATACACAGTGGATAATTGTCTTTCAGTGGGTGAATGCCAAGACATCTTCCCCACCAAAGTTAAACAGTTCCCTGGTAGGACTTTTCAGTGAGAAAGTTAAAGATTTACCAAACTATACTGAATTAGAGGGAGCATTTGCAATGAGATGGTGCACAAAACATAAAAACTGGCAAGTAGAAGTCATGTTTTGGTTACATTTAGGAAGGTGTTGCAGTGTATGTATATTAACGTGTCTGACAGATTTCAGAGCCACATTCCTCTCCATTTGGTGTAAGTGACATCCTTTCTTGCTAGACAGTTAGTGGAAGAAAAAACTACTGGTATGCCACTACTATGGCCCCAAACCTATTTCTTGTATGGAGGCAATTCCAGTTAAACAATGTTCATGGTGCTATCATCTCATTAGCTCTATTTTCCATTGCCCAGGCACTTCCCACTTGCACAGCATGTCATTAACTGCAGGAGAGCTGCCTGCCTGCAGGTTTACTCAGCATCCATGCGATATTAAGGATCTTTCCATTTTTTAATCATGAGAACTTCTCTTTAGCAGTCGATGAGATCCAAAAGCTTGGGGAGTTCGCAATTAACAACCCCCTTTTTTTTCCCTGTCCTTTGTAGGAAAGGGTTTAACAATGTAGTGCTCTCAAAATCATGGAAACTCCTCTGCAATCCAAGTGTTGTTTCCTTCCAGATGTGAGATGCGTTTAGGGAATCTAAGAGCTAACATGGGGAAATAGCATGTTCCTCGGCAGTGGTTTTCCTTGATTCAGTTGTGCCTGGAGGGGACAGTTCTGCATCGAAAGCGTGATAAAAGCCTGTGGGGAGCTCTGCTAATTATTGTGCTTCCCCTGCAGATAGCCCAGCCTGTGGTGAGCCAAACCAGAGCTGCTGGCTCCAGCAGTGTGGATTCTGCAGCCAGACCCCTGCTGCCATCATGCACCTTTTGAGACAGATATCCATGATACGAGTAAAACCGTAGCCTGTTAGCAGCCTGTAAGAGTTTTGCGAATTAATTTAGGTCTCGATATTTTATTCCATCCCTTAGAAAAGGCACCAAAATGGGTAGACTGTAGGTTACAGAAAGCTGGCTGCAAACCTACCAGTGTGTGTCTGCTGCTGGCTCCAGTCCTGGATTTCACTTTGTTGAGTTGATCCTGCAGTTCTTTAAATGTAGCAGAGCCACCCTACTTACAGCCCAGAATTCAAATATAACAGTTGCCTGTCTTGGATGACATAATTGAGGAGCCTTGAAACCATAAAGCTTAGAGCATGAAAGGTGAGATGTCTAGAGTGAACCTAGATACCAGAACCTTGACCAGATGCTAGGTCAAGCCATACATGGAGATCTGTGGGCCTACTTACTGCTGGGGAGGCACAAGAAGGGCAAGAAAGAAGAGCAAAGGGAGATCCTGCAGTTCTTGCAAGCAGAGGTGTGAGCTTGTGCTGCTGTTTTGTGCTGTTACATTGAGTCACTGAGGTCTGGAGTGGGGAGATGGTATTTGATGTCTGTCTTCTGGCTGAAAGAAATGTCTTCTCAAAAGTACTGTGACAGTTATCGGTGTAAAATGCACAGGTGGTTGTGATGGGGAGACGAAATCGTGTTGTGTTGGTGCTTACAAATGAAAAAAGCCTGTGGAAGGGGACTTACAATGCAGCTTTTCTTTGTAGTCTTCTGGGAAAAATCCAGGAGGGTTACCTGCAGGTGAAAAGGGATGTGTATGACAGCAATCCTGGCACATTGCAGCAGGATATGGTTAACAGGGTCTCTGGGGGACGTTTGTGACTTCACCGGTGAAGGGCAGGAAACTGCGCTGGAGTCCACCACCCTGGGCCTCCAAAGGCAACCCCAGTCACCTGCAGCTAGTGCAGGATATGACGGCAGCATTTCACTTTGAAATCAAAGGCAGAGATATCTAATCATGTTTTTGACAGATGCGGGGAACTGGGTAGCCTCTCTACCAGCTGTAGATTATTTGCTTTTTCTTTTGTTTTTTAAAGACTGAGATTCAGTTACAGTGCTGACAGTGATGTACTTGTGTTTTCCTTGCAATGCTGAAGCATTTAAGCACAATTTTATTGCATGCTGAGGTAGGTGATGTGCCCAGCATAAGGCACAGAAAGTCATTGTAAAGTCTTACAAAGTTGCAGTACAGGACTTCAGACAAAAACTGCATCCCAGGTACCATCGTATACTTTAGAGAGACTTTGATTCCTGTTTCGTGCTGTCAGGAACATTTAAGGCCAAAGGTAAAACTGAAATGCCCAAACTGAAAAAATCTGCTACCTGCAGCAGATTCTCCAAAATATCAATGATAACAAAAAGGTACCTGAAAGGAAGGAAGAGGGAGAAGAATTTGAAAGAGTAAGGGGCCAGTTGATTCAGATGCTCAAGGAAGTTCCAGCAGATTTTCATGGTTTGTTACCTGCTGTCCATAGCACTCTGATCCTTCTCCCTCTACTTGTTAACACACCATGGCAGCCCTTTGCTCACGTGGTGACTATTTCCTTCCAAGACAGCAGAATTTTTCTGTAGGGTCTGAACAAAACCCCACTGAAACCAGGGGAGAGAGGCTGATGTGGATTTCAGGGGGGCTGCATTTGTCTTTCACAGGGGGATTATTGCATCTTTTAACATTTGAAGCACAATACGCCTGCAACTAACACGGAGATGTGTAAAGGGTCACCCTCTCTGCCTCTAAAGAAGACACAGTACAAAAATTTATTATGAAGGATGAATGGAACTGCAAAGATAATAATGTCTCCGTGGTTGCCATGGTTTCTAATTCAGCACTTAGGAAAAGTTTTTGCATTCGCCACAAAAGACTTTGTGTGAGAATGTTGCAAGCAGTATTTAAGATGCTGGAAAATAAAAATTAAATACTAATTCTAAATAAACATTTGGAATGTTAACTAACTTTTCTAATGCTGGAATTAGAACAGGCACCTTCACTGTGGTCAGTTATGCTTTGAAAATATATTTTGAAGGCATTTATAAAGCTCATTCCTAATATAATAAGCATGATAGAAAAAGACTCAGAAAAAACCATCCACCTACATTTATAAAAAGTGAAAAACAGAGTCTCTCTAGATCACTGCGGAGATCTGAAGACCAGCTGAATTAAGCCTGAGCTTATAGTGCTTACAGACCACTAACATCACAGAGTTCCTGTTTAGTCCAGGGAGTGTATGTACATATTGTCTATTTTTATATGTGTGTGTGTGTGTACATACATATAGGCACACAAACACTTACATTTAAAAAACACGTTATGTATACAATATATGCTCCTGCTTCACTGGTGGTCCAGACTGATCTTATAAAGTAGCCAGCAAGTGCTCAGAACTCTCCCGGAGGTAACTGCTGTTTCCTTTCATTCAAAGTATACACAGACAGAGGAAAATTAGCCCTTTACCTTCATGCATCAAGGGGGAAAGCAGGATGGGAAATGAACTCGATGCAGATAAGCGCACCTAGTCGTGTCGGGACAATAGAGGGAAGCCTGTGTTATGAAGGATGTTACCGTTATGGTAGCTATCAAGCCTGCTGCCACTAAAATGGAAAGATGGAAACCAGATGTCTGTAAAGGGTATGTGTGTTACTCAAAGCTCACAGGAACAAACAAGGCCATGTCATTTTTCCCACTCATCTTAAAAGTATTTCAAGGTGATTGATTATTTTACATGTGAATTTTACGGATGCGCAGCATTCTTGAAGAGGCTTTGAATGTTTGTAGGTTGTTTCCAGAGAAGAAGAAAGGCTAAACAAAATGGTTTCATTCGTTTGGTTTATTTTAGTTTGTTTTTCACTTTTTTGATTTATCAGAGTCCCTCAATAGGAGTTGGAAGTATTACTAAAACATCAAGGATTTTGTAATGAATACACATTAAAAAAATCTTTTAATTGGTAACATCTTTTAGCTGGCATATGGCTAGCTAATAACTCAGACTTAATTAGCAGATCTGGGGAAGAATAACTTCCTAATATGGAGTTAAAAAGGCTTGTCATTGTTTTTCATCTGAGACTGACGATCTTGCTTGGACCTGAAATTTAGCAGCCTTTTTTGTTTTTTTCCTGGTCCCAGTGGATGGGCTGTGTTTTAACACATCAATTACAAAAAGAGAGACTGAATGTGCCACAACTCATGCTGATAGAAAATGAAGAAACAGTACTTTTCCAGAAAGTATAGTTACACTCTTAATAAATGTGCATCTGGAGATCTGACCTGTGTTAGTTTTTCAGTGCCATACATGGCACTGTATACATTCAGTTTCCACAGATTAGTGATTTTATTGGTTTTTCTTTTCCACTCCAGACTTGGTCTGTGGATCCCTAGGGTCTATGGACTACTGCAGAGGCAACCACTAATGGTGGGTAAGAAAAGTAGCCTTGTCCATGCTACACAGTATTCCATGTAATTGGATTTTTAAACCAGGCTGTGCGTTCATTAAAAAATGAAACGTTAAGGAGCAGGCAAAGCCTCTCTCGCTCTTTTGAGAGCTCACTTTTCTCCTATGAAGACAGGCTGAGAGATCTGGGGCTGTTCAGCCTGGAGAACAGAAGGCTCTGGGGAGAGCTTAGAGCAGCCTTCCAGTATCTGAAGGGAGCTACAGGAGAACTACAGAGGGACTCTTTGTCAGGGAGTGTAGTGAAAGGACAAGGGATAATGGTTTTAAATTGAAAGAGGGGAGATTTATATTGGCTATCAGGAATAAATTCTTTCCTGTGAGGGTGGTGAGGCACTGGAACAGGTTGTCCAGAGAAGCTGTGTCTGCCCAGTCCCTGGAAGTGTTCAAGGCCAGGCTGGATGGGGCTTGGAGCAACCTGCTCTGGTGGGAGGTGTCCCTGCCCATGGTGTTCTATGCCCATGGAACTCGATGATCTTTAAGGTCCCTTGCAACTCTAACCATTCTAGGATTCTGTTAGATAGTCTTCACACCCAGTAAATCTGATCTCTATCTCCAAAAGAAAGGGTGTAGTCTAACAGCTATCAAGAGGTTCCCACAACTGTGATGAGTTCTGTCAGCCTTATCAGCAGGGTGTTGTTTCAGGGCTCCAGCTTTGCTGTTCTTCCGATAGGCGGCCGCTCGGCGACTGAGCGTCACGGTTTGGCAGACGCTGAGCTGTCAAGTTGCGCTAATGACTTGGAAAGAGATGGATGGGAGTTTAATTGCAGTAATTAGAGGGCTGTCTTGATCCCTTGCTTGTATGAAGGTGAATATCCTTGACACCTCTGAAGCAGCACACTCATAACCAAGGATATAGATGCCCAGACTTTGTGAATTGTTTGGGTTCAAGAAAAGGGTTTGCTCAGAGAGCAATTGGGGGTGGCAAGGGCAGTGTTGAGTGAAACCTTATAGCTCAACACCACTGCAGTCTTCACAGTGCTGTGGCAGAGGGAACATGGGAGTTACTGTGGTTTATGATGACACTGGTACAGTTCTCATTTTATTAATGAATTGTTTGGCAGTCTTGTAATTCTTCAGCTCAGTGGTGTTGTGTCCTATAATGTTTTATTTAAAGCTGCATTGTTTTTAGCCTAATCTAGCTGTAGATCTGATTGGTTTTGTGTAAATATATCAACATGGGGACTTTTACTTTCAAGCCTGAATTGATTACTGAGCACAGTTTAAGTTTCTTTGTATTGATGTAATTACAGCTAAAAAATTCAAACAAAGGACAAGCACAATTATTTGAGGAAACCATCCAGAGAGCTGCCTATTTGTTTTTCATTTTATCATTGTGAAATTAATTGTGTGCCCCACCATTTAGCAGCATATACCCTTGACAGAGCATCAGTACCATTGATAATTCATGCTGACCTTCAGGGCAGTCAGCACCCTCTAGATATTTTTAGGTGTTTGGCTAATTTTCTCAAAGCACCTGATGTTTTGTTGATGCAGTAAATTTCACGGGCGCAGAGGCAGGTACATTTCTGGAGAGATAAAACCCATCTTCCCTTGCCATAACTGCACTTTGTCCTGTGTTGGCAACATTGAGCTATTTAAGAAAAAAAAACCAACAACCTTCTCCTCTGGCACGTTTTCCCATGTTTGTAGTATTAAAGGGAGGCATGGCAGGTCTGTTTGTGCTCTCGTCCGCTGCTTAGACCCGTTACACGGGGACGTTGACGGCGTCTCTGATTTTCATTAATCAGCACAAAGGAGAAACTTTGGCAGCTGAGCTCAGAGGGCAGGTTTGCTCGTGGGGGAGCGCGACGCCCGGGGGCTTCCTTCCGAGGGGCCTTTTTTCTTTTTTTTTCTTTTTTTTTTTTCTCCATTTGGCAAAGTTTGTATTTCCAAGCCACAATGCCCGCCTTCCGGAGGAGTAAAACCAGAGCTAAGAGTTTAGCGTTGGCTCGCAAAACCCAGCAGCAGGCAGCAGCAGCATACGGCTCCCTGCACAGGATGCTCTCTGTGGTGAGTGGGTTAAGCTTGGTGAGGGGGGATGTTGATGCTTAATTAGGCTAAAGTAGGTGATGGGGGCTGCACCAGCATAAACAGTGGCTGCCCCAACATCGCTAATCAAATATTGGATTCTGGGAACGTATAGTTGGTGGGTGAGTTTTATACCAGTGCAGTGCATGGGAAAAGATTTGGTCTTTTTGAAGTTTTTTTTGGGGGGGAGGGAAGGGTGGGTTGCCTGCCTGTGCTGTTTTGCTGCTGGGCTCAAGCAAAACAGTTATTTCTTGCGTCTGTCAGAGAAAGGACGAAGTCATGATCCAGATTTTGACAAGAAGTGGGATGCTAAAACAAGATTCTTCAGGGAAATTTGGAAAGAACTGCAGCATGAATGTTTTTAACTATTTCTCTGGCTTGTGACTAATAATTTAGGATTGTGGAAATAGGGAGGAAAATAGATACATAATCAAGGTACTGCTGGAGGAATATAAGGAGTCTGCAAATATATTACAAGGATGGTAGAAAAATACTTTAGCATTCTGCATTAAGATTGGCAACAGCAGGACAAGAATGTGGGGATGGAGAAAATGATGGTATTTTCACAAGGTCAGGGTTTGAGAAAATTTGCATTGTGCACTTTAATATTACCTGACAAGAGCCTCCTTTCTGTGGCCTGGTCTGTAAGGGCTCCTCTCTCCTTGTATGCCTCATGCTCTCATCTTTACATTTAGTGTGGTTAGGATTTAACCTTCCATGGTGGAAATATTTTCTGTTTTGCCTTTGACATTGGTATGCATTGAGTCAGGTGTCTTTGATTTTAGAGATGCTGAGCACAGCATATCTGAACTTCGTGGAAGCTGCTGGTCCTTGGGACATGGTCAACGCAGGCTCTTGGGTGCAGATCCCTGCTGCATGACTTGGTTTATAACTATAGTTTCAATCCAGTTCCTAAGTCACAGGAGGATCTTTCTCTACATCTAGGGAAAAGGGTGGGCATCTCTTTCTGTGTGGCAGCTGAGAAGGAAGGTTTGCACCATGCCATTTGTATTAATAGCTCAGACCCCACATCAGGTGGGTTGTCTTAGGTGTTTTACACAGCCATGTGTTCAGCCTTATTTCAGGCTTTGGCCTGTGCTGTTGGGAAGAAGTTGCTAGATCATCCACCCCTCTTCTTACTGTACTTGAGACTTCTAAATAAGGTTGATGACACCTACTCGCATTACTGGAACAGGCTGACTTTGCTAATGTAAACGTCCCTGAAATGGGGAAATTTTGACTCAGAAGTTTATCCTTAACTCCTCCCTTGTTGTCTGGTCTGGTAGCATCTGGTAGGGCAAAACGCAGCATAGAGCGGTTGCTTCTCCCTCCTTAAAACATAACTCTTAACTATGCTTGGCGTATTGCTACCAGGGATCTGAGTGGGCATTTAAAAAAAAAAAAAAAAGAAAGAAAAAAGATATCTTTCATTTAGCAATGTTTTATATATTTTAATTAAAAGACATGCCAGAGACACAGTGAAACAAAACAGATCCCTCAAATTTCAGCAATGTCAGTCAGGAACGATTTCATGTTCTGAGTGGCCTTGAAGCTGGAGAGAAAGAGGAGAAGGACCAGAAGGTAAGTGCTGACTGAGGCTACTATTTCGTTTTTAGCTTCTGTCGCCCAAAGCTGGGCAGCGTTTTGCCCAGATATCTGTGGTGAAAATCTCATAAGGCAGTTTTCAATAAAACTTTTATGACATTTTTCAGTATCAATAAACAATTTGGAGGAGTGTACATACATACTGTATTGGTGTGTTACATAAGGCAACATTTTTCAGTCTTTAAAGTCTTTAAGGAAGTTACAGCCTGCCACCTTTTAGCTTTTTACATTACTTAGTTACAAGGTACTTACCCGTTTTAGGATGACAGAACAGTCTAGAGATTGATGGACCCACAAAAAACCAGTGGCTATTAGGGCTGCCTTTGTTCGGGAGAGAAGCATCTCCTAATACAAAGGAAAAGACAGGCATCTCCTAACACAAAGGAAAAGTGATGGACATCTCCAAAAGCTTTCCTTCTTCACAGAGTGAGCGATGTAAAGATGTCTCTGACCAGTTGTTCATTTCTCAAAATCTAATGTAATTGTATTTCTTCTACTGACTGGTGCATTCAGTCTTCCTGGAAGTCCATACCTCAGGCAGAAGCTGAGCTGTTAGCTCTTGGTTTTTAGAGGGTACAAGACTAATCTGTTTCTGCAGGATGGTTTCTGAATATGTTTCCTCTTCGGATAAGGAATTCAAAGGATTGGTGATCACCCTGTAGATGTGGCCAGTGTCCTGCTCAAGGGTACAGGAATCTGAAAACTCATCAAAGAGCAAGCATGGAATCTTCCTCAGGCTGTAAAGTTTTCTAAGACCATTTAAAATATTCGTTTCCATCCCTTTTTTCAAACAAAGCCCTATTGACTGATGGAGTACATGAGGTGTATAAATGAGGGTAAAATAAACAGCAATGAGCAGAGACACCGTAACACTAATTGACCTTGCACAGCATTTATGCTCAATCAGTATCATTCAGTTGAGAAAGTCACAGGGTAGCCATGAAATTATTGTGCCAATGCTTAACCACTGCTGATTAATGTCTTCTACTCTGTCACCAATTAATATTATGGAGATTTTTAACTCTAGTGGGGATAGCATGGCTTGCAATGATAATATGCTTGTCTGCAAGGAGCAAAGAAGTTCTCTGAGCATTTCTTGGTAAGAGTATCCTTTTGTTCAGTTTAAAGGAATAACCTAATATTTATTATAAGGAGTATTATTGATAAGAGGATGTGCTTCCTCCCTGTCTGACAGCTGAGCACCACTGTGGTGGTTGGCGGGTCAAGCTGACAATTAAATGAACTAGAACTTTGCCTTCTAAGATTACTGTGAGCAATCCTCCCCCATGGGGAATTCTCCTTGCAAAAGGATGTAGGGCCTAAGTATGAATTGCAAACATGCAGGGATGAAAAGGAAGTCTCTCAAGGCTGCTTCCACACATCCTTCAGGTTTCTTAGAGGCCAGGAGAGCATGAGGCAGGAGGCTTTGTTGGAAAATCTGTGAAAATGGCCAATAAAACAGCACAGTGCTGCTTAACTTCATTCTCTCTGGAATGCGCGCATTTGTGTTTTCTATAAACCCTTTGTAAGCACCAGCTGACTTCCTCAACTCTACCATTTAAATCTAGCACTTTTAGTCTAAATTTTTGGATTTTGTAGCCTCATCTGTGCTCAGTGCCAAAGGAAAGCTGAAGCTGCTTGCAGTCTCCTATAAATATTGCTGAGAGTGGCATACATAAGCTCAAGTGATGGATTTTGGAGAAAGTTTGTTACTTCCACTGTATACTCTCCAGCTTTTTTCTGCACCCATGTGCATTGCAACCTTCTCCACACTCAGTCATCTGGGTTTTTCTTCTCACAAACTTAAGTGTTGTTATTCTGATGAGCAGCACACTATATAGGTTGGCATAAATCATTTTTTTACCATTTACTAAGCACAGACAGTCTTGGCCTTGTGCAAATAAAAGATGCTGTGTGCTTAGGAAGTTTACCCAATGCACCTGAGAGTCAAATCTGCCTGTGCGAGCCATTCTAATGTCATTGTCAAAGCAAACTCAGGGTTAATTCCCACCTTAATTCATGGTTATGGTGTCAACTTGGAACTCCTCCTGAGGCATCTTGGTTTAAGGGCACTGACAGCCAAAAGAAGCATCCAGAGCAGTGTGGAAAAAAAAATGGAGATCGCAACCTGGGTGGTAAGGCAGTTATGGGAGGAAATATGAAGTAAGAATAGCTTTTATTCCTCTTTATCTATTCATTATGAAGTTTCTCATGAATACTGGGCTGTTGGTCCAGAACCTAACATACACTTTGTGGTTTCACTGGCAAAATGTGTTTCTGCATCTTCTATGGTCCATGGAATGTGTAGGAGTGAATGTGAAATACTTCTGCCCTGTGATCCTACTTGCTTTGACTCAAATGTAACAAATGTAAATACCACAGTGGATACAAAGAATGAGAGTCAGGTCTGGATATACCACAGCCTGAAAGTCTCACAAAAAGGGAAGGACAGAGGACAGCAAAGCTGTGGGAAAAGACCAGAGCCTACAACCAGTACTGGGTCTTTTTTTCTCCAATGCCAGTCTTGCAAACGCGAAGTGCTTATATGTTCAGAAACATGCTGAAGTTTATAAAAATGGAGCAACTCCCTGATGAGGAAAGGCTGAGAGAGCTGGGACTTTTTAGCCTGGAGAAGAGAAGGCTGAGGAGAGACCTTGTTCATGCTTATAAGTATCCGAAGGGTGGGTTGAAGGAGGGTGGATCCAGACTCTTTTCAGTGGTTCCCAGTGACAGGACAAAGGGCAATGAGCACAAGCTGGAACATAGGAAGTTCCATTCAAATATGAGAAAAAAATTTCTTCATGGTGAGAGTGCCAGAGTCCTGGAACAGGCTGCCCAGGAAAGGTGTGGAATCCCCTTCTCTGGAGACCTTCAAGCCCCACCTGGATGCAGTCCTGAGTGATGTGCTCTGGGCAATCCTGCTTTGGCAGGGAAGTTGGACTAGATGATGTCTAGAGGTCCCTTCCAACTCTGACAATTCCATGATTCCATGATTCTCAGCAGTATGGCTGACGGGTACCTTATAGTAATCCTGTGTCTTGACCTTGACCGGTTATGCAGAACAATATCAGACCCAAAAATTGTGTTGCTAAGGTGCTCAAATAGTATTTATGTTGAGGACCATTATCTATTTCCATATGTTTTCTTATCTAGTGGTTCTTGATGTCAGATGCAGCTCTGGTCCCAGAACTGAAGGGGGTGGAGAACATGGCATATTCTCCAATGTCTGCCTGCCCTACATGCAAAGGTGGTAGAGAAGGAACAGAGGATTTCTCACTCCTTCTTGTAAAATTGTGCCTGATGATGATGTTTATGCTCACTTTCAATAGGCTGTGTCATGTCCGTGATCTGGTGTCCTTGATCAGGCATCAGGTTGATGTCAGTCAGCCTGCCCACACGCACCTTGAGCTGCAGAGAGCATAAATCTGAGTCATTCTGATACAAATACAGAGCTTTCTGACATCAGAAACAAAGAAAAAACTCAAGTACTTTGGCATTCACCTATTTAGAAGTTGATTTAAAATGCACCTTCCCCCCACATTTCCTAAATTAAGTTGCGATTTATTTTCAAAATCCTAATTAATTTTAGTGGCACCAAGTGACTGTGATTTTTCAATGTATTTCGTCAGTGTGCATCTGTAATTTCAACAAACATCATTCGATTTACATTGCTTTTTGTCAGGTCCTAATAAATGTTGTGAATGTGAAATGTATCTATATTTCATAGTCCTGCAAACTGTCATTATAGAGGATTTTGAGAGCTGTTTGCACGTATTAGTGAGGACAGTAACTTAATTTTTCTTTTTTTAAAGTGGTAGTGTCATTCAAAACTGACTACATGGCAGATGTTTAGTGTTTTAACATTTATTTCCACCATGTAGGTGTGAGGGATGTACTTGTGTTTTGTCACATGAATGGCTGAGATTTAATGTTGTTAGTGCATTTAGCCTCCACCTTGCAGCAAGGCTTTGTGTAGCTTAGTCCAGTTTTAGAATAGCTTTTGTGTTTGCTCATTTGATGACCTAGTATGCTGGGGAACTTGTCTACACAGTTAATCAGTGGTGAATCAGGAGATCTTAAAAGGACCACTTGAACCAGCACGTGGAACAAATTAGTACAGATTAAGACAGTTCTGAAATGCACTCATGTATTAATTTCTTCACTGAAACAAAATTTCCACTTGAAATAAAGCAGCATTTGTGTAGTCTTCCTTTGAATGCACTCACTAAGTAGAAGATAGTATATGACACAGTATATGAAACGGTCTGGTGTCTTAGAGAGTGTCTAAGAGACAGAAGCTCTGCAGAAGAATTGATTCATGCAGTACAAAGAAGTGGATACTGACGGCTATCAAAGTAGAATTGGGTAATGGTAGTGATATTCTAGCTTTCAGGAAAGCATCGTGTAGGTAGGAGAACAGTGGTATACTTCTCAAATTAAGCATTAAAGATTATTGCCTGCAAAAGTTGCTCTTGGGTACTAGTGATGGTAATGCAAACTACACTACATTCATGCAAGTGCAGACTACACTACAATTTCATAACGTCATAAAAATCTTTCTCTTCCATTTTTACCTTGTAAGATTAACTCTTGTTTTTCCATATCCAATTCCTACCTTGCTTGAAAATTTTCTGGATGCTTTTTTTTTTTCATGTTTATCATTCTTCTAAAGAATCACTGGTTCTGAAAGCAAAAAATCTTGATACAAAGTTGTCCTCTTGGAGAGGAAGCATCTGAACACCTTTTGTCAACCCACGACATTGGAATCTGAACCCTCAGCTCCAAGTCTCATTGTTTGAAGAACAAACACAACTCAATATAGTAGCAGATGACAAATAAAACAGCTATTCTGGATGCGTAAAAGATCTTTATCTACTAATTCTTTTTTGATGCAGTGAGTGTTGCAAAATAAGAGAGAAGGAAATCAGTGTGTTGCTAGTGTCATACAAAGCAGAATAAATGATATATCTGAGTGTTCTCTCATCTTTTGCTTCCCACAAGCTTGTATCTGAAGACTAAAAATAATTTACACTGGAAAAATCACTAGAAAATTTTAACTTCATTTTACTGCTGTGATCTGGATCTGGTATAGATTGGAGCTGTTCAAAGCTATCAGGAGATGTATTCCCCAAAAATCAATGACATGCTCTGGCCCCAGAATTTGGAACAAGGGTAAAATTTGAGAAGTTTAAAAATAATTACAGTACAGCTTGTATTCTAAAACATTGGCATTTTGTCTCTTTCTTCTAATTTAACAGAGCGCAGAACAAATCAGTGCGTTGTGCCGAAACTTCCAAGAAGTCCAGGCAAGCAATATGGAAGGACAGAAGGACAACCAAGACCCACCTCCACGACCACTGGCTCGCCACCTTTCTGATGCCGACAGATTGAGGAAAGTCATCCAGGAACTTATGGACACCGAGAAATCTTACGTCAAGGTACAAAAGAGAAAAAAAAGGGAAAAAGGAAAATTTGGTTTTGAGGCTGGTCACGATTTGTGGATGGTCTTAACATATTTCATGCTTACCTTTGTGTAACCTACAAGGGCCATAACCTACGAAGTCCACTTATCTAATTGTTCCTGTTGTTTTCAACAGGTTTGTACCTGTAATAGCAGCTGTAGGATTTGATCTAGCAGCTTTAGTTCTAGTCAATTTGTATTTATATTGGAGAGATGTAATTTGAGGGAGTGGAAGCCTGCAGTATGTTAACATAGGGATTTTCCAGGGGATGTTTGCATAGTTTTCAAGATGAAAATAAATCTGGTAGAAGAAAAGAATAGAGGCTCCTACAAATTAGAAAAAAAGGTATAATTGTGGAAAATTGTGCATAATTGTTTTTGAGTCAGCAAAGCTAAAAGGCAGAGCTCCAGTTGGTTGTAGCATCCACACATATGTTATTTCTCCTCTGACTGATAAGTCCATAATTTGTTAACTGTATGTCTCTTCTTTTTATAAACCCTGAATTCATGTCACTGGATGCCAAAAGAAACACAAAAACATTGATTTCATTGACATTGATTCATTGACATTGATCTCATTCATCAAGGAGGAATCACTTAGTTTGCTGGATCTCCAAACACATACTTAGAGATATTGGTACCTGCTCCAATAACGTATAGGGAAAAGAAGAGAAAACGGGTTTGGTCTGTTGGTGTTATTACATCCACCAATACACTAATACGGCCACATGCTGTAAAGCTTGAGGAAGATTTACAGAACACAAACCCCCACATGTGTTTCTTATACGGGAATCCCTTGAATGAAGGCATGAGCATGGAGGTCACTGATGTGAAATTTGGCACCAGGCAAAATCCTGGCATGTTGCATGTACTTTTTATGGCATTCTCAGGGAGAGCTTTGGCTGGTTATTTTGGTTTTTTTTCCTTCTGGGCAGCATAGGGGAGAGTGTGGACAGTAGGTAGAGAGAGGTCATTCTCCCCCTCTAGTCTGCACTGGTGAGGCCACAACTGGAATACTGCGTCCAGTTCTGGGCTCTATAGTCCAAGGGAGACAGGGAACTACTGGAGAGAGTCCAGCATAGGGCAACAAAGATAACTGAAGGACTGGAGCATCTTTCTTAGGAGGAAAGCCTGAGAGAGCTGGGACTCTTTAGCCTAGAGAAGAGAAGGCTGAGGAAAGACCTTATGAATGGTCACAAGTATCTGAAGGGTTGAAGAAAGATGGAGCCGGACTCTTCTCAGTGGTTTTCAGTGACAGGACAAGGGGCAATGGGCACAAACTGAAACATGGGAAGTTCCATTCTAATATGAGAAAAAACTTCTTTCCGGTGAGGGTGGCAGAGCCCTGGCAGAGGCTGCCCAGGGATGGTGTGGAGTCCCCTTCTCTGGAGACCTTCAAGCCCCACCTGGATGCAGTCCTGATTGATGTGCTCTGGGCAGTCCTGCTTTGGAAGGGGAGTTGGACTAGATGATCTCTGGAGGTCCCTTCCAACTCTGACAACTCCGTGATGATTCCTTCTCCATAAGAATTTCTGCCATTTCTCAGAGTTGGAGAGCCCTGCAGTGGGCCCCAGTCCTGCTGTCATTCTTTGGGGTGGGATTTTAAGTCTTCAAAAGTGGCACCCATGGCTGAAAATAGTCCCTAATCATGTCCCCCCCAAAAAACATAGCCAAACACGTTAATACCTAATAGGATTTTAAAATGCTACATGTCTTTCTGGATTTTACTACTGACATTTAAATGAGTGGCTGTTTAATATGGTTCTTCTAACATGCGCAATTAAAACATTTGATACTGTTCATAAAGGTGGACTATTTAGAAATCCATCATCTGTAATGTTTTCTTCTCATGCTATACTAAAATATAATTTGTAATAATCAAGTTGTAAAGCCTCAAAGATGAAACAAAAACATTACACTGAAATCAGTTTGCGTCTACTTTAGAAATCACTTTAGTGCTAACACCATGCAGATGATTTTTGTTACAGAAAAGGAACTGTATCTCTAGTTCATTCCTGAAAATTACCCCTATCTCACATTTGTCATATAAAGAACAATTTCAAACCGTCACATAAAAAGTGAATGAGTTCTCTTTCTTGCAGGACTTGAGCTGCCTCTTTGAGCTGTACTTGGAACCCCTTCAAAACGAAACCTTCCTTACCCAGGATGAGGTGAGGGAATAACTGAAATACATGCTTTTCTCTCCTGAGTGGGTTAAGACCTTGACATTTGGGTTTTTTGCTGCTGAGAGTATGACAGAAAAAGCAAACAGAGAACATAACAATAGGAATTTCACCAGTCAGTGCCTTTTCTCTCTGGTGTATGCGTCATTCTTTTTTACATTAGTATTTGTTCTTCTGTCTTAACTCCCAAGAAATCTTTGGGTTTTTTTGAAAGGGTTTTTTTATTATTATTATTATTATTTATATATAACCTGTTTGAAAAGTATCAACAAGGATGTTATTGTCCTTTGCAACCTCGTCATGTGCTACATCTCCTCAGTGGACTGTTTTCTCAAGATCACAGTTAGGTGCATGGAGTGCTGTACTTCATAGCCTGATGTTGTTCACAGATGGAGTCCTTGTTCGGCAGCCTGCCAGAAATGCTTGATTTCCAGAAGGTGTTTTTGGAGACTCTGGAAGACGGAATAACTTCTTCCTCGGATTTTAATACACTGGAAACACCGTCCCAGTTCCGGGTAAATATTTCATTGTTTAATACTTGGTAGTGTGCCTGCAAATGTTTGGGAAAATGTGGCTTTAAGAACTTTAAGTTCCATATTGTCTGCTTTTGTGCTTGAAGCTTTACTTTGGATTACAGACACCTATTCAGCAGTGAAAGATAAGTGCTATTTTTCATGGGTTTAATCCTCCTGTTTCCCATAGCAGAAGATGGAAATGCAGAGTAGACTTTGAGTATTCCACATACCAGCAAAGCTTACGATGCAGAACTCCTTTGTAGAAAGGTTATTGTCACTGGGCTCAATTCTGCCCTGCCCTGTGCTCATCCCCGCTGTGCCCAGTTCACCCACTACAGACTGGGAGCTTTCCCTGTTAAATGCTGCATGAGTTGCCCGTGTTGTGAGGTCCAGGAAGAGAGCCTACAAAGTGTAAATGGCTGCAGGCTGTGCCCTTGCTGTGCTGTCTCGCTCGTGGTGTAGTGGCACCAGGCAGGACCTTCCCTAACTGAAGAAGTTGGTTCCCTGGAGGTGGAGTCACTACCAGGGGACCAGGCAAAACTTCTGGCAGGTCTCCTGGGCACTTGCTGCCTTTTGTGGAGCAAACATTGATTAAAAAGAGGGGAGAAGGCTGCTTTCCTCCTCCCCCTCCTCCTCCCTCAGTACTCCTCTTTCTTATCTTTACTTTGGCAAGCGTTTTTCTAAAAACATCTCCCTTGTGATTCAGTCTCTCCCACATCTTCCCAACCTCCCCTTCACCCAAGAGCATCAGAGGTGCCCTGTAATTACCACCTGCCTGGAAGAAGGGAAGCAGTTGGAAAGCAATCCTCTGTGTTTGTTTTATATTGTCCCTTCAGCCTTTGGCACTTTTGTGCCTCGCTTCCTATTGCTTGTATTTTTTCCCAGCACAAGATACCCTGTTACATGTCTGTTAATTTTTGTTCCTGCACTGCTTGAAAGATACAGTAAGACAGAGTGTCTGCAGAGGTCTTCCCTGCTCAGGAAGAACGGAGAAGATTTCAGCCTTTGCCTAAACAGGCTGAACTCTATGCCCAGAAAAATACCAAAACTGGAGCTACTACCAATAGTATATTCATGATTTTTCCATATATAAATAAACATAGGATATGTATAGAAGGATAGCAAATAATTGCAGCATTGAGCCTTTGTGTTATCTGCTTGAATATTTCTTTAGGATTCTCGTATTGGATTAATATTTTGCTTTTGTTGATTTCAGAAATTGCTCTTTTCCCTCGGAGGCTCCTTTCTGTATTACGCTGACCACTTTAAACTGTACAGTGGCTTCTGCGCGAACCACATCAAAGTTCAGAAAGTTCTCGAGAGAGGTAATTTATTGTCTTCTTTATTGTAATTCATTTGCATGACATTAAACTGCAGTGAACTGCTGTAACAAATCTTGTTGACTTGCAGAGAGTACTGCTACAAAGCGATCGCGTATCTTTCAGTAGGAATAGTGGAGATCTGTGGTTCGGCTGAATATGGTGTAGAACTAAAGGGCTAAGATTCCTTTTGTAACATCCAGGTGGTAGCCTGATTAGCTGCAGAAACATCTTGCAAAAGTCTGCAGATCCGGTTCATACTCCAAAAAAGAAGCAACAAATTGCAAAATAACTGAGGAATTATTTCCTCTGCCATAGCTGTATTAATATGATGCAGAAGCAGCCTGCAGCGCAGTGGGAAAATTACATCGAGGAATAATGTCACCTTGATATAATTGCTCTCTTAACCCTTACATATCTTATTTAATGCAGGAAATTATTATGAAATGAATAGTGTAAACTGCTTTGTTCGGAGTATTGAAAAGGGTGAGGCCTTTGGTGCTGGTTACAAGTTGCAGTTCTGTGTTTTCAAGTTATTGTAGCTTCTGTGACTCCCACTTTCAACTGACCAACTCTCTTATTTACATCTAGCCAAAACAGACAGTGCCTTTAAGGCCTTTCTGGATGCTCGAAATCCCATGAAGCAACACTCTTCTACACTGGAGTCCTATCTCATAAAGCCTGTTCAGAGAGTGCTAAAATATCCTTTGCTTTTAAAAGAGCTGGTGTCTCTGACAGACAACGAGAGTGAGGAGCACTATCATTTGACAGGTAACTTCTTCCTTTTTTCTACAGGAATGAATATGAGTTAAGTTTTATTTCCAGTCCTTTCTGAAGTTGCAGGTGGCCATTCTGGCGAAAGCCACAGAATTCATTAGAACCTCGAGAGAGTTTTCTCTCTCTCCTTAAAAATAATAGCTTTTTTGTGCTTTTAGCAAAAACCTCTACTTGGTGTGTCCAAATCCCTTTGAGAAGTAGAGGTGGCCAAGATTTGCCAGGACAGATGGGGTCTTTCTCCTCAATTCTTGCTCAAGAGCATGTCAGGTCACAGTGTTCCATTTTTTTTCCTCCTCCTCACCTCCCCCCTACTTGGGAAACACTGACCAAAGCTCCATCTTGTGGTTATTACTCAGTTCTTGCAATGTGTCAAAGTTTAACAATGCCACAGAAGGAAATTTTAGTTGTTTAAGGTTTGGCTGTCACTTCTGCTTGAATAGGAGAGCCGTGTGTCAAAACTTTGCAGTCTTCCCACATAGAAAGATTTGTCTGTCTAATATATCTTAGAGTCAATTGCTTTTCTAGACCCAGATGCTTGAGACTTCACCCTGGCAAATTCCAGTTCAGGTCTGACAGTACCTGGTGGATGAAAGCCTGGAGATTTATTTTATGGATCGATTGTCATTTTAGCAAAATAGATTCAGGCAAAATACACTGTCAGCAAAAAGCCGTGAGGCTGTTACTGACTTCAAAGGGAGCTTCTCATACTGCTCCCTTGCCCTTACAACCCAGCTGGGGGTGACTTACATGCAGGTCGGGACAGATGCCAAAGTGCTAAAAGGCTGCCCCATTAAGAGCTGGCAGGATTGAAGAAACTAAGTGCCCTTCTCCAACTCCTTTCTGAATAAACACAGAAGTCTAATGAAATCTAGTGTTATTCTTGCCTCAGAATAGAAGAAAAGAAAGGAAACAAAAGCTGGCAATGGCAAATGGTTGTGATCCACAAGGAACTTGTACAGCCTAGCGCTGTATTTCTTTGTCTGTTCTGTGGTAAGCCAAATGCAATTTGTTTCTAGTAAAGCTCATCAGATGACTTCCCCTAGAATGGGTGTAGATTGCTTCAGAGATCGTAGCGGCCCTGTACATAAAAGATGTAAAACCTAATGGTGTTTACTGTCTTGTCGATGGGTATGTTCATATATCTAGGGGCTCATCACTGCAATGTTTATTGCAGCACTTAAGACACCAGATGAGCATTTTTCACTTACCCTGAGTAGGGACCATGTCTTCTACTGTTGCTGACAGAAAGCGCTGATGTAAAGCTAGAATTCTGTTCACCAAACCTCGGGAACACTGTGTTGTTTTGCCTGCCTCAAGTGGAATTCATTAAAAAAATGTCATGTTTAGAAAATACAATTGAATTACATGGCTGTCTGTGAAATTTTTAAACCTTACAGAAGCGCTGAAGGCAATGGAAAAAGTAGCAAGTCACATCAATGAGATGCAGAAGATATATGAAGATTATGGCACTGTATTTGACCAACTGGTTGCAGATCAAAGTGGGACAGAGAAGGAGGTAAGAGAAGGAACATCTTTTATTCACTCCTGAAGCATTATCGCACTCGCCACTGGTTTTTTCATCTCTTCCTGAAGTACTTTTGGGAACTTATTTGTGCTGGGCTTCTTCCATTCTCCTTTAGTATTTTGACTTTCATTTCATATCTGCCTGTCAAGTTTCTTTTGTCAGTAGGGTATGGTAAAATTTTCAGACAGCTGCCAGAGCCGCCTTCTGGACTGACAGGGATTGCAAGCAGGAGCAGACATAATTCTCGATAGGAAAAATCCTTCTCTTCTCAAATGTTGCAGAGATTATCCATGCCCCAAGGCGTTCAGATTTTATGCTATAGATTTCTTAAGTTCTTAAGATACTTTTTCACCCGTATAAATGAAAATGGCAATTTGAGGGGTTTCACAGTAAGGTCTGTTATTCTCATTCTCTACACTTGCAGTGCTGAGGCATCCACGGGTATTTGTCAGAGCAGAAGCCATTAGTTAAACAGACTGTGTGCACGCATCTCCCAGAACTGGGGCAGCAAGGTCTCAACGTGGCTATTTACATCAAAACGATTACTAAAGCGGAGCAAATCCGTAAAGGTGAAGATCAGACAGGAGAAATGTCAGCTCGGTTGTTTTATTTCCTCCCAGTAAAAGCCAAATCGCCCCTGTTGGCTTCCCGGTTTCCCATCATTTATGGCTAAACAAAGTTTGACAACCTGGGATTTTCTTCACAGTGTTATGCTGTGTCCCACAGAAGGCGGCAGCTGCGGAGTACAAGACCACCGTTAATTCTGCCATTGGCATTAATATTGATTACTCTATAGGTATTAGAGAGACTTACAGCTAATAAATCAGCCAGTTCACAGCTGGGTATATATATGTGACGGATCATCAGATCAACTTAACAGTTTTCTAAACTATTAATAGTAAGAACTTCTATCCAGCTTCCATAACTTAGGGGCTACTATACTATTTTTATAGTTGTTACCTATTTTCAAAAGGGGATTACTCACACTTTTCCTGTCTTTCTCTCTGTATGTTAATACAGAAAACATATATCCTTGAAGTTATTGAAGTGTACTCGTTAACATTTCACTCATGTGAATCACAGCACCGAAGCATATGTTTATACTATTTTAAATCAATAGTTTATTATCTAAATATTATCTATTGTCGTAATTTAATACAGGTGACAGAGCTTTCCATGGGAGAACTTCTGATGCACTCTACAGTTTCCTGGCTGAATCCTTTCCCGTCACTGGGCAAAGCAAGAAAAGACCTTGAGCTTACAGTGTTTGGTAAGTGTTTTCCTTAATGATTCTGCTCTTTCAAATCTGAAGATTACCTGCTTACATCTTCCCACAAGATGAAAGCCACCACTTCCTTTCCCTGTAACCATTGGAAAACACACAGTTATGTTTTATAATATGAAAAGTGAAAAGTTTCCATTTGTTTGTTTGCTTTTTGCTCTGTGAGCCAACCTCAGCTGCTCTCCTGCCTATAAACTATGGAAATCAGTGATTTTCAAGAGATGATATGCCCTTTAGGACAATCTGCTAAACCAAGCTTTCAAAGGAGGCTGGCAGGAAAATGGTGATTTATTCTACTCTGGGGAATTGAGGCCAACCTCTGCTTTACAGCTACTGCATCAAAATCCCCATCCAGTTTATTTTAACATGAGAAATGAATGTGGAAATGAGAGCATACAGCCAGGAGTTTCTTTTAATAGCTTATATATGATTAGTCATGTAATAATTATCCAAGTAATCAAATTGTCCAGTGAAACATTTTTGGCACTTGTCCATTCCTTTAAAAAATATTTCTTTGAAACGTCATTGGACAAACACCTACAGAACAACTCAGGGTGACGAGAGGCAGGTTTCTCTTTCTCAGGGCTGTGGTGCATTCCTTCCCTGGGAAGCAGGACAGGTTAGGGGCGGGGATGTTTCTACCAGAACAAACAGGAGCCACCTCCCAGGATCCTTGGATGGGCTTCTCAGTGACCTATGAATGCCAGACACTTCCCAGCAGGACGCTTATGAATGAATGGCAGACAACTTGTCTGTCACTTGGGAAACCCGGTTCTGTTCTCACTTCAAACCCTGTGTGGGCAGCTTAGAAAATGCACCTCGCGTGGAACTGAGGGAAACTGCCAAGCTCTGGGGTAGATGCTGTGTTTGCTATGGCTGCATCCTGGCTTCGTGTAGGGATGAGACTTAACTGCATGACATTGACCCTCTCTCCTCTTCCACTGGAAGGAAATATTAGATGAGTGAGCAAGGATAGAACTGCACTGCCCTTGAGCTCTATCTGGGACCCAGGACGGCTCTGCAGAGCTTTCCCTTGGTTCAGTTGCAGCTTCAGTGTCCCCATGTTTTTGTTCCTCCTTACAGATGAGAGAGAACATGTCCCTGCCTCCCTGGAGGCTGAAAAATTAGATAATGCTAGTGAACCACTCTAGTCGGGTGCTGTTGAAGCCAGAGAACTCCTGCAAACAGAAAGGCAGGAATTGAGATGTTTGACTTCCCAACTAAGCAAATGCTGAACTGCAGGAAGAACAGAATTTGTGTCCTCGTTCACAGCCGTCTCTTGCTACAGGCCCTTCGTGCTGCTTGAAAACGTCCACCTACAAAAAGAAAATCTGAAGCTTTACATCTAACCTGTATTTGTTACATCCGCTGTATTTGTTTCTGTGAGGACTGCTTCAGGAACAGGAGACAGGCTGATGGTAGTTTCAGAATAAAGGTGCAGAATGGCTTCATCCTAAATGTTCAGAACCAAAACTGAAGCAAGACTATTGCCATTGCCTGAACAAGTGTAGGATGAAAAACCCCAGTTGTCATCTTAGTACAGGGCAGGTGCTTCCCCAATCTGTTTATCTCATCCTTCACACTCCTGTAACTACAATCATCAGCTTCTCCAAGACAGTATTTTCATTGAATATTACACCTCTAATTAACCAGTTTTCTTTTTCTTTTATTTTTTTTTTTTTTAGTTTTTAAGAGGGCTGTAATACTGGTGTATAAGGAGAACTACAAACTGAAAAAGAAAATGGTAAGTCTGGCCTCAGTGGAGGCAGTGGGTGTTTATGCACAGGATCCTGCTGCGGTGTGAGATGGATCACACTGGTGCTGAAGGGGCAGTGACTGTAGTGAAATGATAACTCTCCCTCGCTAGGCTGGAATTCCAGCAGTGACTGTAGTGAAATGATAACTCTCCCTCGCTAGGCTGGAATTCCAGCTATGCCAGCTAACACAGCTGCTCAGTATCTGTGTACCAATAAATACTTTGGTTATTTAGTAAGTAGCAGCAGCAGCATCTTCTCTGTGTGAGTCCCATGTTATTTCTGTCAGGTGGAATATGAAACACTGCCACAAAGGAATCATTCATTTGAGAGCTGGAGAGGGACTCCCTGTCAGGAAGCAGAGTGATAGGACAAGGGGTAACGGTTTTAAATTGGAAGAGGGGGGATTTAGATGAGATATCAGGAAGAAATTCTTTCCTGTGAGGGTGGTGAGGCACTGGAACAGGTTGCCCAGAGAAGCTGTGGATGCCCCATCCCTGGAAGTGTTCAAGGCCAGGCTGGATGGGGCTTGGAGCAACCTGGTCTGGTGGGAGGTGTCCCTGCCCATGGCAGCGGGGTTGGAATTTGATCTTTAAGGTCCCTTCCAACTCTAACCATTCTATGATTCTTCCAGATGGCGTTTACCATGGCCTACCTTAACGCAGTGTGGAGGTTAAAGACCTCTGTTTATAGACCTTCAATCACCTGGAAAGAAAGGGGAAGGGGCATTATTAACACAACCTCCCCAGGCCCCATTTACAAAACTGGGAATGCTGAAGTCAAGTAGCAAGTTGTATATCCTGGGTTTCAGCAGGGAAGTTCTGCACCGTGCTTATCAGAACAGATGGAGGGGCTCTAAAAGTAGCAGCAGCAGCTACATGATTAATGTATTCTGCTCATCAAGAGTCCACAGGTTCCTTCGCGGGACACTCGTTCCCTAGTAGTACTTACATGCAAAGTATTATTTTTATCCATTAAAAACAAGTGCTTTTGAGAGCTGAAGCAATTACAAATTGCAAAGGTTGTGTCTATCGCCATTTCAACTACATTTGCAAGCACGTATTAGGGTACTGAAGGAAAAAGTCTAATGAATTTAGTTTCTCTTCAGAGGCAGGTCTTTCAAGACTAACACAAAACCACCCCACTTTTTATTCACTTTTACTTCTTAGAAATATCCATGTTGCTTTTCTTTTTGCAGCCTACTAACGTTCGTGCTGCACATAATTATGGTGACTTGGACCCGTTTAAATTTCGCTGGCTGATTCCTTTATCTGCTCTTCAAGTTCGGCTGGGGAACACAGCAGGTAATTTCATACTACTGTTTATCCCTAGTACTTCAGGATTGAATGCTTTTCTGGGATTCAGTCACACCACTTCTTCCAGGAGGCTTTTTGGAGCCTCTGGAAACAGGCAAGTGTAGACAAAACAGTGTCTCTGTACTCAGGCGGCAGGGGCATGATGCTTTAATGGACTTTCTTCATTTGGTATGTTGGCTTCTCCCATGAGTTCAAGAGGGTGCAACACGATGGGAAGGAATGACAGCATGGGAATCCCCAGTGAAGAGACACCACGAACAGGAGGGTGATTGCCCATGGGTGACATCCTGGTGACACCTTTAGTGCTGTGTGTGTGCTGACCCTTAGGTTTTCCCAGATAGTCGACTGTAATTTGTGGCAGTAGCCTGTGTTTTTATTTTCCCTTGGAGTTGATCTTTATGATCCTATCCAGTTCTGTATCTTTTGTGAAGTGTCACTAGGTGTTTAGCGCTTTGTGCACTTGGGAGAAGGTGTTCTAAGGCGAGAAGGCAATGAGAAGCAGTAAGAATTGGGGAGAGCAACTCCCCAGGGGAGAAAGTCAAGTTATCAAAGGCAGCACTGGCCAGGTTGCTTCAACAGGAGAAGTCAGGGGACTTTCCTTCGGGTTCTACATCGGGTGAGATCTTCTGTGGATCCACCCATGCCTGTGTTAACACTGCCTTCAGAAGAGGAGCTCTAAACCAGTCTTTCTGATGCTGAAGGATTTGTGAAGTATATACAAAAATAACGTTTCCTTCCACACACAGGAACAGAGAACAGCTGTATCTGGGAACTGATTCACACCAAGTCAGAACTGGAAGGCAGGCCAGAAACAATTTTTCAGCTGTGCAGCAGGTAAGATTTTACATGAAGGTTGAATTTGACAAATCACATCAATGGAATTAAAAAAATGAAATCTTTTCCCCCACATGACCTTTGCATCAGCACTTTCTAATGCAGCTCTCTGTGAACCCAGGCACTACGCCAGCGTAACTGCGTCAGTGTAGCAGTTCAGAGGGCTGGAGCACCTCTGCTGTGAGGACAGGCTGAGTGAGCTGGGGCTGGGGGCTACAGGAGAGATGCAGAGGGACTTTTTATCAGGAAATGCAGTGATAAGGGGTAATGGTTTTAAATTGGAAGAGGGGAGATTTAGATTACGTAGTAGGAAGATATTCTTTCCTGTGAGGGTGGTGAGGCACTGGGACAGGTTGCCCAGAGAAGCTGTGGCTGCCCCATCCCTGGAAGTGTTCAAGGCCAGGCTGGATGGGACTTGGAGCAACCTGGTCTGGTGGGAGGTGTCCCTGCCCATGGCAGGGGGCTTGGAACTCGATCTGTAAGGTCCCTTCCAACTCTAACCATTCTGTGATTCTATGAATTTAAACTGGGAGTGAATTTGGCAGTGATCCCATGTCAGCAACCTGCACAGACAGATGATCATAAATTCCAGTACGACATGGGCAGTGTAACTGATTTCATCATGCTCTCAGCTGGTCAGCAGAAATCACCTTCTGAGACAAAGGCCACTTAAGGGGTGATCCCTTGGTAGGGAACTAACCTTTCTGGCAATTTTTCTAAGGGGAAGTAAACAAGATCTCAAAATACCAACTGTGCAAAATGGCTAACACAAAGACCTTAGCTGCAAAACCTACTGAAAAAAGCACTGCATTAAAGAACATCAGCAGAAAGGAAGGCGGCAGATTTTATCCCAGTAGTGTGTTACTTCAGAGGGGGAAATTACATTATCTGTTTTCTTAAATTTGCAGTGACTGTGAGAACAAGACAAACATTGTGAAGGTAATCCGTTCTATTCTGAGGGAGAATTTCAGGCGTCACATAAAATGTGAGCTGCCGCTGGAGAAAACGTGTAAAGATCGCCTTGTCCCACTCAAGAACCGTGTACCTGCAACAGCCAAACTGGGTAAGAAACGTTCTCAAAGCTGAAAAATGGAGCCTGGACTCCAAAGCTGGCAGAAGGTTTGCAGTTATGACTGTGACTGTAGCGTGTAGTGTGCCAGACCCACAAATCCTGTTCGTTTTTGGGCTGGGGGGGTGGTAGAGTTTCCCTATAACTCAGTGCATGACAAGGACCAGACCAGATAAGGAACCTTGCCACCCGCTCCCAAACGGTGATATGCCATTAGATCTCTTATGGGGAAAGGTTTAATAAAGCCCAAATTAATTTTGCTGGGAAGAAACGGACTCCCTTTGGCACGCAGTATTAGTGTTCTTTCCTCTGGGTTCCCTTTAGTAACTCAGCCCTAATAATATTTAAAGCTAAAACAACTGGCAAGAAGCAGGGGCCTTGCTTCTTCCAGTGCACTAGATCTGCATCCCAGCAGCTCACCTAATTAAGCACCGCTTTCAGACATTTTAGTTATATGAACAGCTAAGAGTATTTAAAATTCTCCATCAGTTCTGTTGTCTGTAAAATCCTCTTAAGATTACAGGAACCAGGACAGTTCAACTCCCACCTAGAGCCTGGCCCCCCAGTGCTCGAGGTGTCTGCATGAATCTTGCTTTCCTGCGGATGTGTGTAAATCATTGCTACCATTTTTGGAGCATTTTGTATAAATTTCACATTAAGGGAAGCGTATAGCCCTGGGGTGGGTGGAATGAAAGCTCTGGCAGGGGATTGCACTGTTGGTATCAGAATACTGACACGTCTGACCCGGGCTGATTGCCAAATGAGACTATGGCCACTGCAATTACAAGTGAGCTATTGAGGCAGACGGTATAACCAGCTGTTGTTTTGCTGAAAAAAAAAGATATAAAACTGCCTTTTTCTACTGCACAGCTTCCACGAGGTCCTTGAAGGTACTGAAGAATTCCTCCAGCAGCGAGTGGAACGGTGACCCGGGGAAAAGCACCTTCCAGGACTCTGACGAGTGCAGCCTGAGCAGCAGCACGCAGAGCAGCAGCTGCCACACCGCCGAGAGCACGCAGGAGCCCAAGGACTCCTCTCCCCACAAACACCCCCAGAACTGCGCCTCCCCCTTCGCCAACGTCCTCGTCAAAGAGTCCGATATCCTCAGCGACGATGAGGACGAGAATGACTACCAGAACCTGAAGAAGGGCAGCCCCACAAAAGACATTGAAATACAGTTCCAACGGCTGAAGATTTCGGAGGAACCGAGTACTGACTCTGAACGGGATCAGGCTGCTGAGAATGAGGAAGGAGATGGCTTCGAGACGGCAGAGCATCCCAAACTGGTGCGTGGCCATTTCTGCCCAGTGAAGAGAAAAGTGAACAGCACGAAGCGTAACAGGGGAACATTAACGGCAATGCAAGAACGTCACCAGTCCCTCGACAGCCACTCTGAAGCTGCAAACCTGGATCTGAACTCTATTCTGGAGAGAGAATTTAGCGTTCAGAGTTTAACGTCTGTAGTTAACGAGGACTGTTTTTACGAAGCTGTGGAGAAGCATGGGAAGTCCTAGCTTTCTCAGCACTATGTTTAAAACATTCATTTGAAGTCCACGTAAAATTCAACAAACTTACTTTGCTTTAAAACTAGTAAAATCATGGAAGCTGCAGGAAAACTACTATCTGATTTTGTGCACTAATACATTTTTTTTTTCCCCACAAAAACAGCTGTAAAGGATTATTAAGTTATTTTAATTTATTGTGGATCAAAAATAGATTAAGTTGGCCAAGGTCTGTAAATTAGTTCATCCCTTTGGAGCAGTTATTAAGAGGATGCAGTGTTCTGGGGGAGGGAAAAGCAAGGATGGTTTCCTTAGTATTTTAAGTAATGTGGAAAAGGTGCTTGAGCGGCGGAGGGGATTCCCATGGAAAGGAGGAGCACAAAATGAATTTTTCAATACCTTGGGCATTTTATTTCTTTGGGTTTCATTTTTGCTTTATTTAAAGCAGAATTAAGTTATTTTAATGTGGTTTAGTGCACAACAGTGCAGAAGTTTCATTTTTGTAAGTTTCAAGATGCTGTTAATACTTTATACATACCTGTAAATACAAAAACAAAGCTTGGCCTGTAATCTTTTATTTGACTGTATTTTTTATTTTCTCTACCAGCCTGTACAGTAAAAGACAAATAAGTATTGTACTTAGCCATGTTTTCTACTTTTTATCATGCTGCTTTTCTCTAGTCGGAACGTTAAATCCCAAATTCTTTGCTTTTGTATAAACGAGAAGAGTATTAGCAGACCTTGAGGCGATCTGCGCACTTTATCCTCCTTTAAGCCAGCCACTTGAGTATATTTATACAAGGGGTTTGGCTTTTGTCTTTTAAATTCCTCAGCACAGTAGGATGTTCCAGGCTAAAAAGAGCACAAAACCCCCAACACCCTCTTACGTGCTGAAGTATGACGAGTATTTTTTCTTACATTTCAATAATGCACCTTCATTCATATAAAGCTCGATTATTCCATGAGTATCCCAAATTCATTACCTGGCTCACAACGTACCTTGTCCTTGGTATGTGTTCTAGCCATTCCCCTGAAGTAAAAAGAACTGCAGGCACCCTGTAACTGGATGGTTTTTTCACTTTTCTCCACAACTGAATAAAATAGGAAAGCCCCCTCTCTCCACCACTTTCTCAAAAGTATTTCTTCTGCACCTGCACAGATGTAGGACTGTATCAGTCTCCTTCTATTTAATCAACGTCTCTAGATCAAGGAGTTACAAAAATAAAAAAAAAATCAGTCTGCTGCTGATTACGGCTGATCTTCCTCTTCAGTCTCATCAGGCTGACTGGTCCTTTTAAGTAAATTCTTCCTCATCTTCTTTTGCCTTAGGTCTTCCCTGTAATCATAGATAAAAAGGCCTGGGTCTTCATCACACATTTTCCTGTATGTATCACAGAGATTTCTAAATTGGGACATGGAGAGCTGAAAAGGACGCAGAGTCGGATCAACATTTGCTGTCATCATCAGCTGTTCTGTCCTTTTCAAACGTCCACTTTCAGGAAACAAGGTCCTAAACGATGTGGAGAAAAGATAAATAAATTCACAGTCCAGACAGACAATTCAGTTTCCCTTAAGAGTAACAGGGTCCTCTTGGGAATTTACTTAATAGAGGTTATTATTAAGTATGTCATTACTTTAGCTCCAGCACTTTTAATATAGCTCATTATCTAAGCAAATGGAAACATAAGGACCTTTTTTTCTGCCAATGCAAATTACAACAACACAGGAAAGCACCTACAATACATTGCACATAAAACACATGTATATTCACATTTGCTAACATTAAAAAGGCTTTGGGAATGGATACAGTCACGGAGCCTTCTTAGAATTAGCCTCGCAGTTAGAGAGCAAAACCAGATTGAACTGCACAAAAGGATCAGATCTAAACCATGAGACTTTCTTTCAGGCCAAGCGTGTGTTTCAGTCCAATGGGAAAGATACTGCTATCACTTGTCATTAATGCTGTAATTCCAATGCCAGGAAAAAAAAGCCAAGAGGGAGAAAAAGAATATTTAATTATCATTCACTTTTTAATATTTAGAACTTGGAGAACGTACCAGGAGTCCTGGATTTTGTTCAGTGTTCATAGGTTCACCATGAACATCAGTTCACTTTGTGGCCAGATGCGTTAGCACTATGCTCTCTCAACTTCCCCCAATTTTATTGCATTAAAAAAAATCACTTGAGAGAGTGTAAGTGATACAGTTGGCTCTTACTGGGCAGACAGAATATCAAGTTAAAGAGTTTAAAATGAGAAGAGGATGGAACATCCAGGAACAACCTGGTTTAAAGTACATTCTACTCAAGGCCTTGGAAAAAAGTGTCCTCATTAGTTCAGTGTCTAGGTCAGCAAGTTTAACATAGATCCATCCTTATTTTGCTATCCCTCCTCAAGTTATTCGTGCCTTTGATTTGGTAGCTCAGTTAAAAGATGTACCTGGAGCCAAAAATGTTTAAACACCTTTTACGTACAAAGAACTACCTTATAAATGTCCATGAACAGCAACTCAAATTACAATATTTTTCTTCATGGACTTAATAGTTTAATCTTCTAGGCCACGTCTCTCCCAGATGATAAGATTTACACACACATGTAAATGGATTCTATTACCTTGTTTTCATACAGTAAATGCAACAGACAGATACCTTGTAACTAACCTAATAATCTTATTATACACCAAAAATTGCTATTTTTTTCAGGTCAGTTGAAGAATAAGAGGATTGTGTTTCTTAGCTGTACACTAGGGCTAAAGTATGATAAGCTGCTAGGGGGATACGTGACGTTCAAAAGTTCAGATTCCTCTTGGCCTCAAAAGAATGTAGAGCAGTTATTAGCAATTTGAGATTTTACAATTGGTTGTTTTTTTTTTAAACTCAGACAAAAATATTCTACATAACATAGATACACTGATTGTGCATACCTCCTGCTTCCACAGTTAACAGCCCATTCTCTCACAAAAAATGCAACTTCATGAATCAAATACAAACCTATCAAGACTTCAGATACCTCGTTCTCTAACCACCTTCAAACACACACTCAAACCTCGACACTGGGAAAACTTTAGGTCAGACGTCTGCATTCCAGACATCAATGCCGTTCACTACCTCAAGGAAAAAAAACAACAAAACCAAAACAAATAACAAAACTAGAGGCAAAATTCTACGGTCACCTTTAAAATAGTGACATGCAGGGCTTGTAGTTCAGCAAGGTGGCATCCACCCACATTCTGAACTGTGCCAGGGCCAAAACCATGCCAGCAAAATTCAGCCAGCATGTTGAATTTAACAAGCCTCTACTCCTACCAGCAGCTCTGTCAGATGACCTAATGCTGAACGGTGGAAATCCCAGCACCAAGTTAGACACATAACTATGCCAGAGTGTTAACCAGGATCCTTGGCAAACAGACTGCGGGGTTCTCCCATCAGGTAGAGAACCGAATAAATTTCCTGTGTAAGGTGGGGAATTTTAAAGAACTCCACAGAAGGGCAAGGCAAGCACAGGAACAAGAACGCGTCACCTTTTGACATTATCCCAAAAAGATTTCCTAAAACTGACACTCTCCCTCCTCACGCTGCCGTCTTTGGTTCTGAAGTTTGAGACTCATTTTTTAACTCAACCAACAAATGCTTTGTGGTTGGTGTTGGGTTGTGTTTTTTTTGCTTCTGAGACAGACAAATTAAAACTACTGGAAAGATCAGCAATTTATCCTAGTAATTCTAACAACTTCAACTGCTCTAAAAAAATACACAGTAATTATTATATAATTATAGCAGAAAGAGATTCATCTGATTGTTTTGTCTCCAGAAACCTTTCTGAAATGGAAAGATCTGATGAACTATGATGACAAACGTTATGAGGGAGTAAAAAAATCAAATGCATGGCTACAAGTCTTCCTCAACAGATTCAGTAGCTGGCAACTTTACAAGAATAGCATCTGAGATTGTTCTCATTTAAGATCCTTACTCGAATCCGCGGAAGCAGTATTTTCTTCTGAACTGAAAAGCACTTCGAACCACTTTTTCTACGAGCGCGAACGGCTGCTGTATCTTTGGTTGCACCAACGGGGTGAAATGCACCACAGCCACATCCACCTATAAGGAAAAGACAGATAAATGTGAGTAGATCTATTCCTCTGAGACACAGTATTTCTAAGTTAAGCGGTTAAATGTCAGGAAACATGCAGAACACAGGAATCAATTATTGTGACAGGTAACAGAGCTGTGAAGTGACTAACGTCACAGTATTCAAACACAAAGATTTGGCTTAACCTTCAAGTCCCTACAGAATTTTAGCCTGTCTTAGTTATCTACATCTTTCTGATTAGTTCACATGCCATTAGCACTCAGTATTTTTTTCCCCAGGGCATTTCCTCCACCTAGAACAACTTCCATGTAATCTGTAAAGTAATTAGCACTTCTTCCTTCAGATCCTTCCACGAGACAATTCTGACACGATACACAAATTAGCCAATATTCAATATATAGGCTGAAGGGCAGCTGAAGAAAATTGGTATTATAATTAGAAATCAAACCCGTTCCCTGTATGATTCCTGTTGCTCCAGGGCTTTTCTAAAATGCAAGACAAGGAATTACTTTTCAACCTATTAAGATTTTAGCATTCTAGTCTACTTAAAGGAATGGTAGGTAGAAATAAATTCTCCTTCAGTTTAATTGACCATACAACTCTCCATTTACACCATGTATCATAGTTCATCCAAAATTATATTTGAATGCTTCTACACAGATCTTTTTCAAGCTTGTTCTATTATTTTATAGTTCTGAAATCATCCTGGTTCACAGAACAATCACTTTCCCTGTGTCTGAAAACAGAATGAAGTAACATTATTCCTTCAATGTGCACATATATACCTATGATACACATAAAATATGTCATGCAATTATATAGATACTGTATTATACAGAAATGCCCTGAATTCAGACTTCTGTATCTCAAAATACAGGCTGAGCTAAGAATCCAGTTCTGCACAACATCAAACAAAGCAGTTCCTCTTCCAAACTAAAATCTGACAACAATAAAAATGAAAAATTTCTGTGGAGGAACACACCAAAAATTTGTACAATTTATTCAAGTACTGGTATTAAACGACTAGAAAATATCTAATTGCAACTCCTAGAAATATTCAGTCTCTTACTAAAAGAAGTACTCTGCTAATACAATGGACAATCATTGATATCTTTTAAAAGGTCTGCAAGTCACTATTGGAATTCACAGAACAGATTCTACGTGACATTAAAATTGAAGACGTGCTAGTTCTGACTAAAATAAAAGGCACATTCAGCCCAAAGAACAGGGTCTGTTCTAAGCACGCTCTCCGTGTACCAACTGGTTGAGAAAACCCTAAAAAAGTTCAAAATAAGAGGATGTTTTTCTACTGCTCTAATCAAAACTGTTAGACACGTGGATATAAGAAGTTTGTGGGTTTTTTAAAAAAATCAATTAAATCAAAGTAGCTGTTGATGTGGACATACCCTTCTGGCACAAAAGTGCCATCCATCCATGCTGGACTATGACTGGGAACAGCTCAGCTGTCAAGGGCATCCAGTCAGTACAACTGCTTCCACACCAGAGGTACTACATTTGCTTTCAACAGAAAGTATGAAATTCAAACAACCTAAGCTTTTCATGCAGAGAGAACTCACGAAACTGAATGAAAATACTGGCTAGGGAAAGAAAATAAAATACTGATTAATGCTGCTGACTGAAAAAACACAGTAAGTTTCCAGTATCGGCACTGCTGATCTCAAGTATATGTTACAGGTAGTGTTTTTTCTCTACTTTTCCACCTTTTCTGAAAGCTAGAGTAAAGGATAAGACAGAAAAAATACTTAAATTACTAAAATGTAAAGACACAAGAACTTATTTAAAGATGAGATGACAAAGACAACCTGATACATAGAATCTGCAGTGAAATGCACATAAATGCATTTTCCAAAGCAGTTTCTGACTTTCTCACGTGTTGATACGTTCCACCCAACCACAGGTTGCTGCTACCTGTCCAGGAGACCACAGGAACGCAGTGAGAATTTCTGTTCACAGTGAGTGTCAGAAAAGTTTATCTTTTTGAACCAGGCAAACACATATTTCACACAACCAACCAACTCCTCGCACAGAAATAGTAAGGGCTTATCTACACACACGTACAATGTTTATCTACATTTTTGTCAAGAAATAAAACAAGATAATTTCCTGACAAAATCAGGGACAAGAAAACCACCACAGGCCATTTGGGATCTCCCAAGTTGCCTCAGTTTTGCAGAACCGCTTGTAAGTAAGATGCAAGGGCTCTTTGGGAGTAGGAGCTGCATCTTTAACAAAAAATTTCTGAAGGAAAAGAAAAAGAAAAGAACACAATCTAGATGCAGTGAGCAGTTTAAGAGAAAAACAGCTCAATTTGCAATCTCAAGGCCAGTGGGCAATAATTTCTGCTTCTGAAACAAAACACAGCACTTCTCAGCATTTGTTCCATTATAGACGCTGTTTTCTTTGGACCCCAGGAAAGCTGCCTGGTTACCATAGCAACAGATACAGGGGAAAGCTTTTCACTTGTAATTGGCCACTCCTTTAAAATTATACATGCTATTTTCCCCTAACCTTTTTAACATGCATAAAATAGAAAGTAGAATTATGAAAGCCAATAGAAAGTATACAACAGCATCTAAAATACACAAGTTAATCTGCCGACAATTTAATTAGCAATACTTTCTAATACTTTCACCCCCAAGTACATTAGAAATATTTACAAAATAATGCTCAATTCTTACAAAGTAACGAATATGAAAATTATTTAACTGATATATCCCGAACTGTCAATAGAGGAGCAATTATTCAACCCTTGCTGTTTCAGTGTATCAGTACAATGAAGGTTTATGTTCCAGCAGGGTAGGAGGAACACATGACACAGTACAATTTAATTCAGAGAAGGCTGCTGCCTCACTGCTGAAATCAACATTCTACATCAGAATAAGCTTAAATGAGACAATTTTTACTAATTACAGACAATAAAGGTCTCATGATGGGCAACACATACATACTGCCACAGGGCTGTATTAAAAGCAAACCCACCTACCCCTTTTCAAGCTGTAATTTACTCATAGGGAACTGAATCCTAAGCAGAACATATTACAACTTCATTAAAAGAGACTGTTTGAGATCCTACCAAGATAATTCTAAGCCAGTACTTTCACCAACTAGGTGTTCAGTACTGGCATTTTAGCTGTCTCCTACAAACATTAGATCTAACACCAGATACACGTATCTCAAAGGGATCTTGGTTCTGATGTGAGGGTTTAATTTTGATTCACTTCCAGCCGAAAGTCACTGTGTCACCACACTAATAGCAATAATCCAATCCCTGTAACTTAACACCATTTGCACCGTGCTGACAGACAGCATCCCAGGAAACCAAAAATTGAGGTACAGAAGCTATGGGTACATCGCTGCTGCAATCAGGAAGACTCTTTTCCTAATTTCTTTATTTCACACACCACCTTGTCAAGGCCACCTCACCGATGTGCTGCAGTTATCACACAAGTTTTACTCTTCCATTCTTTTACACGGACTCATACAAAGGCAACAAGTTATAGGATGACCTACAGAAGGTTGATCAAGAAGAGATGAGGAAAACCTGTACTTGAATAGAAATGTCCTGCTGTTCCAATTACAAATTAGAATAAACTGCATAGTTCTTGCCTAGGAAATTTAAACTCTTAATAAGATTATCTGTGATGAAAAAAAAAAAAATCCAACAGCAAAACCAACAACCCACAAACAACAAACCCCTCTGACTCTCAGTTTAACTTAAATGAATCCTACCCTCCCCCTTTGCGCACACCCCCAACCCATAAGGCTTCAGAGTTTCTGGATTCTCAGAGTTTTACTCCTTTTAATCACTGTTCACAGTTTTAATCATAGAACCTGGATATCATTATGTATTTAGGACTAAAGGCCTCCATGTGTTTTTCTCCATAATCTCTTTGCTTTCCCTTACTGAGTGTTTGTCAAACAAAACTCATTAAACAAAGTACTCCTTTATTCTCGGGTAGATGGAACTAAGAGAGCGAACAAACAGCAGTAATGCACTTGCTGTAGAGAAGAGGAAAAAAAAAACCAACATTCCAAGAAATTTTGTTAATACATGCCAATGCAGTTTTATATGAGAAGCAATAGTTCCATTCAAGAGAAACTGCATTTTTCCGGGACATCTGCAGTGAAGAAAACATCTCAGACCTCACAGCCAGCAGTAAGTGCTACACAAACAGCAATGAAACATAACTGTATTTTTTATTACACTTGCAGTGCTTATACTTGAATTTATCATGCCTTTAATTTGGTTCGTTCCATTAAATGTAATGTATGACTACCATTTGCACTGGTTTGCGTTTATGCTTGCATGTTTGTATATACTGAAATTTTAAAAAGGAAGCAATGAAAAAGGTTAACTCAAAATCTTAATTAGCTGTTCTAGAATATCCTTTTGAACGAGTTTTGAGCTATCCAGGCATGTCAGTTCCTCCTGCAAAAGGAAGTTAAACCATCTTTCCCATGGGCCTGATACAGCAAATGCTATGTACGTGCCAAAGCAACTCTTCACAGTCTGAACAAACTGAAGAGATTTGGAAATAGGCAGGTCTTGGAAGTACGATTTTAAAAATAAGTAGCCCAAATAAACAAATAAACAATATGCATTCTTCACAGATATACACTGGACAGAGTTAGCATGTCTTTGGACAATTACCTGAACTAACAGCATATAAAATTAGAAGATTACTTCTTCTATAATGCCAATAAAGATCGATTGATACATATTGATCAAAATCTTATTGTCTTATGTACAATGGATTGAAATAAGAGTACAACCCTGCAAATATTTTGTGTTTCACTTATTTCAACTTTATCCCCTACTATCACAGCTTTTCAAAAACATTCTAATGCTAAAGATCATTTTAAATATGATTACTAATATTTACATAGAATGTCTCAGAAAATACAATCCAGACTGAGGACCACCCTTTCTCTGTCAGTCCGATTCAAGACAAAACCTGCCAACTCCACAGACCTCCTTGAAAGGCAGGACACCAATTTCAATCCTTGTCACAGAGATTTCAAACCATTTTTCTTCACCCACTTTCCCAACAGTCCAGCTGATGTAACAGCAACAGTTCTCTCTTCCCGGCTGCACCATTATCATACTGCATAAATGTTCTCATCTGCCAAATGAAATCTGACTCTTTATGCAAGTACAGCAGGCAGGTTCTTAAATGAATTTTTGAAACTGCCACTTCATGGCAAGTTTGCAAATGATTTCATGTAGGTAAGTGATTTAGACAACCGAGTTGTTCTTTATCCGTGTCAAAACCAGTATTTTATTTTATAGGCAAAAGCACATCATATTCAGTCTTGTGACTCGCTCAGTCCTGCTGCTCTAAGTCAAGTACTGATCACCGACTGAAAATAAAATACTGATTTAGAAGAGTCACATCTGACTTGGGAAAATACTGCAAAACCTAAATTTAATCTTTTTCTCCTTAGAAACTCTGAAATTTGGTAGCACTTAAGATAGTATTATCAACATTCAACATTATAAAACAGTCAAAAGGAGCTGACTACAGCCATCAACACATTTAAGGAAGGTACTTCGAGTACAATGTATTTTCCACCACAGTGTTTTTCTAAAATCACTTCTAATCTCCAAGTTTTGAACGTCCTATTTACAATGTATATTTGTCTAGTAATCCTACAATCTGCATACCATTACCAAAACCAACTCCAGTAAAGTAAGTTTTGCTGATGGCTTGTAATCATGTATGAAAGGGCAGCAACTCCTTCTTACAAAGCAATTTGAAAACACTACCCATTTGCCATCGTTTATGTTCAAGTGCCTTGTGTACAGCTGCTCTGCTGCTCTCCTCTGCTGCAGGGTCATGTTCAGATACTGATTCAGATAGCTCTAATTTGAAATGCAAGCTTTTTTTGTTGTTTGCTGATTTCTTTTTCTTTCCCCCCTCGCATTTCTCCTCCCCGCCCCCCCACCTCTCCCGCCTCCTTCCTATTACACAGAGGGCTACAGCCTTGGCTACGAAGCTACCAACCAGTTACACTCATCTGCAGGAGAGAAACAGGCAGACAAAAGGTGACAGCAGATAATCATCATGGCATCAGCAAGCCTGCAGTTCTTTGCTTTTGTTCTGGCTTTGTGTGGTGTTTTTGGAGACATCACGGCCACTTTGCTCCCAAACTGGAAGGTAAATGCAGATGTTGGTTCAAATATTATAACAGCTATAACACAGATGCAAGGGCTCTGGATGGACTGCACATGGTACAGCACAGGGATGTTTAGCTGTACCCTGAAATACTCCATTCTCTCCCTCCCCATCTACATCCAGGCTGCGCGGACCACCATGGTACTGTCTTGCATCCTGTCAGCCTTTGGGATCTGCATCACTACAGTTGGAATGAAATGCACAAAGTTGGGAGGGGACAGTGACAGCAAAAGCCACGCTTGTTTTGCTGGAGGAGTCTGCTTCATTCTGGCAGGAATCTTTGGATTAGTACCAACATCCTGGTACACAAGAGAAATTATTTCAAATTTTCTGGACCAGACCGTTCCAGAGAGCAGTAAACACGAACCAGGAGGAGCGGTTTATACAGGATTCATCTCAGCCGGGTTTCTGCTTATCGCAGGAGTGATCTTCTGCACTTCCTGTTTTAAAAAGCAGCAAGGAGCATGGATTTACCCCCCAAAGCAGCACCACTTCCCATCCACAGAGCAGGAGAGCGACGCAGGTTACAACCTGAAGGACTACGTGTAAATACACTGATTTCTATCCATTGAGGCTTTTATTTTTTGTGTGTGTGCAAAGTGTAGTTTGGTTATTTCAAAGACTGTATAACATAGCACTTAACTTTTCTTACATCTGGGTTGCAATGATGTTTAAGTAAGGTTTTTCAATTATAGCAGCATCCCCAAAAAGAATGAAGTAGGAAACAATGCTTAAGTCTGCTACAGTACTTTTTTCCACTGATTTTTCAAATTGTTCTTTTTGACTTTCCAAGTAACAGCTAGTGAAGAAAAAGGAATTATATTAAAACATAACTGATAGTACAATTATCATACTGACGGCTAGTTATAGCAAAGATGCTTAAAATCTAACTGCTTTCTATTTAGCAAATCAGGCCAGCCACAACATTTGAAGTTTTATGGTACATTTCACACTTTTATCTTTAGTTATGATGCAAGGAAGAAAAAAAGCCAACCACTCTCTGTCCAAGAAGCCCAGCTCAGTGGTTTTTAAGTATCAGACACATTTGCCTCTCATTTTCTATTCTAAATTGCCTTGGTAATTAGATTTCTTGAAAAAAAACGAACAAGAAACAAAACCACACACATTCAAGCCAAACTAAAACAAGAAAGCACAACAAAAATCCACAGCCCCAAACCTTTGCTGCATTATATATTCTGTGTATCAGGCTAAAGAATCAGCAGTACCATTCAGATCTTGCTAAAAATGGCTCTCTCGCCCCAAACTGCCACCTGCTGTGGGTTCCATTTATTATTGTTAAAAGAAATGTCTATTGGGGATTCTCCAAGTGCTCCTAATCTATCACTAGACAATGAATGTTAGATTTGAGGAGCAATACAACAACAGAAATGTAATCATGACTATTAAAACACCTGCAAACCATAACACAAAGGATAAAAACTAAATATCTATGTTCCAGAAAAATCTGGAAGCCTTGTGGCTTAAAATCACTCAAAGTAGCTTTTAACAACTCAAATAACACAGTTACCATTTACTGTCTTCTACATTTCTGGCCTTCTAAAGAACTGTAAGTCCCTTTTGGTTATTCCAGTAGGGCCTGTTTCAGGCCCACTACCACATATTCTACTATTGTAAAATGTAATACATAATGGCGATAAAAACACAGTTTCCTCATTTAAATTTGTTTTCTTAACAGTCTTAAATTCTTCAACTTTTTCTTTCAACACACAGATTTTCTTTTATATTAGTCATTGGCAGAGTGTGTTCTACCTAAATGCTCCCCTGAATGAGATTCAAATTTATGTTAATTTGCTAGCCTAAGCAAGGAAGTGAAAAACAGGTATGATACAGGCCTATAATTTAGGAAAATGATTAAGTCTTTCAACAAAACCAAGTGCTATTTATTTTGCATATTTATATAGGACTTTCATTTTCTGTATTACTAGCTGGAAATTCACTAAAACAGTATGAAGGGGCCTTAACATTCTATTAATAGCTTGTTAGAAAAAGTAAGATCTTCTGTAGAGCATTTGAGAAAGTGAAATGTTTTATGCATCTAGTATGTAAAAAGTCTATATTCTAATACACACAGAATGGAATTACATCTTGCTTGTATCATTACTGTTATGTAGCCATTATGAGTTTCCTACTTTTTCATCAAGGAGCTTGTTTTGTACCACTAATGCTAGTATCAGCAGATACTCAGTATTGCAGAGACTTAACTATGACCAAAAAGCCAAATTTGTTTTTGTTTTGACACAATGCTATGCAGCACCATTCCATTCCATAAAGCCAGGGTCTTTCACATTTCAACATTCATAGGCGCTGTTGGAACAATATTCATTCATCGTGGAAACGAAGTAAACTACTCAGTCCCGTAAACATAAATCTCCACCTTTAGTAAGGGGGTCTGACGTGACACTAAGCTGTGACCATTGCTACGTATGTGAATTGAAACTAACATTTTTAAAGTAAGAGTCAAAGGTGTAACGGAGGGTCTAAGAGAAAGGTAGTAAGTGCATACTATGAGCAAAATGAAGTATTCGTTGGTTACATGAGCAGCAAATTTTTCTTTCTAAAACTTCATACGGAAGTACCTGAACTTCTTTCTATACCTATGAAAAAAATAATCAAGCATGGAGCCCCAACCATTCATAATATCCTGTAAGATGCTTCAAAGAAAATAAAGATTCTATCAGAAAGGGTAATACCTAAAACTACATCAGTCTATGACTAAGAGAACAGGGACAAAATAGAAAAACAAGCTCCAACCAGAGTTTGAAAGAAACAAAACATAGTGAAAACTGGTGCCATGTCTGTCCGAAAAATTTGTGCTTTCTGCTTTTGCCATACTTGGTTTAAGTCATATTAAATAAAAATATGCTTGTCTTTAGCAGTACTGCTATTTTTATTCAACAGGGCACCTGCCAAAATGCAGTTTAATTTCTTTATTCTTGATATCCATAATCATGATGGCTATTAATAAAACGCCAGTGGCAGTAGATAAGAGGACAGAAAAGAAACTGTTGTCCTGTACTCATTCAAGAGCAGGTAAGGGAGAAAAGATTGTTACTTTTTGAAACAGGCAGTGGGATGTAGGTGACAAAGTGCTATAGTGAATAAAAGGGAGTTAAATACACTAAAGATGAGTAAGGTGAAATGTAAGGATTATAGACATGGTAAAATTAGAGATCTTTGACAAAGATGACAAATGAAAAGTTTTTCTTTATCAGCATCTTTCAAAAGATCCATCAAATTTTCTAGGCACAGTTCCCAAACTGTTTTGAAATGCAAACTGTAAACCAGCAGCCTTTCCAAAGATGCTACAATCCTATCAGACTCTAGTCATTAAATCAAACCTCCCTTTCGGAAATGCCCAAAGTAGTAACTGATCTCACAGACAGATCTGATGGTCAAAGCCAAGTTCTGAGGAACAAAGCCCAAAAGCATCTTCTTGAAACAAGCGTGTTTCCTTTACTGGTGTATCACATTACTCCTCTCCGTAGTACAGAAATACTGAACTGAAGCACCCAACTGTGTTTTGTACTCAAAATCAGACAGACTGCCTGACCGACAAATTAACAAAAAACCCACACAGAAACACATCAAAGCTTACCTCAGGCTTTGGAACAAAGGCTTCACCTGGAATTATGAAACGATTTTCAACAGTGCAGAGATGCTGAGACATGATGGACAATCTGCTGCGCTGCTTACCTCCTGGGTTAGCTGTAAGCCTCTAGTGAAGAATCAAAACAAGTGAATCAGTGAAACTGAATTAACCAAGTGGTCAAGCTACATAAAAGCTTGATTATCAGTACAACCAAAGGCAAAGATAAATTAAAAAAGAGCAATTAATTGTAAAAAAGTCACATCAAAGTTTACACCCAGTTCATCTAGATTTCTCTTCTCCAAAGCAGCAGCATTTCATTAAAATACCATGCTCCTGTACAACCTCAGTCCTGAAATCAAATGCACATGAACAGGAGATCCTTGAATTTCTACAGAACTTAATATCAAAAGAATTTTTTATGGGCACAAGAGAAAATTTGACTGCAGGATTCAAAATCAACATAACATCAGCTGACAGTATTCTCACATCCTTTCCTTTCACTGTTTCTGTATCAATTCTTTTTTCACCCCTTCAATATTCAAAACTCCATAAGCTCAAAATAAGAAAGAAAACAAAAATTCTTCATTATTAACTGCTCCATGCTTGCAATATATGCAAGGAAGTTGGACCTACTTCACATAATTTCAGAATACCTAACAGTAAAAGCACTTAATACTTAAAGCTCAATTTAGTAATTATCTAATTTTCCCAAGGCATTTCTTAAAAAGAAAAATAAAATAATATTTTTAAATTTTTTTTAAAGCAGCCTGGATCGAGGTTTTCTATACTTTCACGAACTGGCAAGAAATACGGTCTGTGCATTTTGCTACCACAAACATAAGATATAAACATAAAAAGCATCTGGTAAAACAAGTCTCAAATGGTAAAAGACACTAACTATGCAGAAACAGAATTTTGAAGATTCCTGTTAATAATAACATAAATGATGAAAACCAATTTGCATATCTGGTAAGATCTGTACATCATGTATCTTCATATGAAAAGCATACTTATAAAATGCTGCCACACTTACTAAAACTATCCCTGAAAAATAAAATTAAACCTACTGCTGAATTTCTACATTTTTTTTAAACAACTCTCCTAAAAGGCAGCCTAAGTATTAGTATAGAGCAAAAAAAATACTTTTTCAATGACTTTTCAGAAAAAAAGCTCAGTGATTTTTTTGCCTACATCAGCATTTAAAACTACCTTCCTGAATGTTGCCTTATTATCTAGCTGCCATCTCCGCTATTCTCTGCAAAAAAACAGGCCTGGAAAGTCTAACAATGCAATCAGATACATGTTTCCTCAGCCTCTGCAGTGGAAATGAAATGGACTTAATGACAACACTTGTATCGTTCTAATGCCAATTCAAACAAGCCACAAATTCCCACCAGAACAATCTAACAAGCCTCAGGCAGTTAAATTCTGCTTCCTAGATACAGAAGGGATCACTTAAAAACATTCACCCCTGGGCAGTAACATCTTAAACCACATCAGCAGGAACATACCTGTACAAACACATGTACCTGTGTACAGCACTGCTCAAGAAACACAAAAATGCTGAGAATATACTTCTGTAACCTGAGTTATTTTTGTAGGTCTTTTCCCCTCAGTTCTCAAAATTTTCTTTGTCCCTACTTTTAAAATACAGATGGCATCTGAAATTTCACAAAGGAAACTGCACTCCTCAACCATGCTGGAGGAGTTCAGCTACCTAGCTGAAAGTTTTGCATCTATTATTAAAATTTTAGCAAGGCATGAAGCAAAACAGATTCTGAAGACTAACCCGGAACACAATCAAGGTGCTGGTGGTATCTGACATCTGTTTTAAAGCTGCTCACTATCAACCCCTCTTAATCAGAGTGTTCCTGAGCTGTTTTGTTTTGTTCTTCCCTAAGCTATACCATACAACTCTCCTTTTCATAAATGCATATTAAAACATTACCAATGAATCTGGAGAATCACTTGTAGCAATTAACCTACGTGAAGAATTAGCAAAGCTGACCATATAAAGGCATGTTAAACACATCAGTAGACGAGCCACTTTCTTCGAAACAACTTTTTTTTTTTTTACAACATAAGCATTTATATTTAACTAATATCAGTTCTGAAAACATAATGGTAATTTTTCTTCTGTTTGGTGCTCAGAAATCTGCATTATTTTCCACTTTATTAGCAACTTTTGCCTAGTGTTCTAAACAGACAGCAGTGGTAGATACAAAATGATTTAAGTATTTTGCTCTTCTAACACGTCTGTCTTCTAGATATCTAACAGTTTAGCACCCACCTCCCACCCTGCAGATCATGTTGGCAGAGCAGTTCAGGCAAACTGCTCTCTGCCCAGTTTTACTCAAAATTAGAAGCTGACAAAGATCAGGTATTTAATCTGAAATACGACTTACTTTAATGGAAGTGGGCCAGGAAGTACCCAGCCTAGGTGGCAGATTTGAGGTGAAACACCGAGGAATTTGGGGCAAGGTAAAAATTGTTATTCACAAAGGAAGTAACAATTGTATAAATTTAAACTACAGAGACAGAACTGCTGATTCTCATCAACAGTTTTAATTGATTTAATCAAATCACATGAGAACAGAGTGGTCTGCAGTAACAGGTCTATACTGACATGCCAGCATAGCTGTGCCAAAGGAAACATAAAAGCAAGAAACAGTTATTTTCTACCTGTTTCTTATACCAGCAAAAATGAACTTGACCACAAATAACACAGCATGTTATTTTATTTTCTTACTGTTAGTATCAAGTTATCCTAATTGACTATAAAGCACACGGCTCCATTCTATGACAGTATTTACCCTTCAGCTGAGCTCATAGCACAAACACTCAAGACTTTCTTTGATATTGCGGCTTGTAACTTAGAAACATCCAGTGAGGACATCAAACTTTGAAGTATAAGAAATTTTTCAAGAATATAAATCCACAGATAAACAAAATATCAGTAGCAACTTACTATCTGCATTACACTACCCTGTTTCCTGGTATTGTATATGCCAATTACAATGGTAAACTTAAGCAGCTTCAGAGTGGCCAGACACACACAGATTTTTGATTACCATCTTTTTTCCTAATCATAAAACAAAACAGCCTCTCAAACAAGTTTTTCATGATATCAAATCAATTATGGAAACACAAACCAGAAACTAAGAACAATTTTATCTTCGGTGGACAATCTGTGTTTCAAGAGATGTAAGAAGAAGAATTAAGAGAACCCCTAATGCAAACTCAATGATAATTAACATTGATTCATTGCATGGCCTTGAACAACGCATCATTCAATTTCCTGGAGTTTCTAACTTCTCAGCTTGCTAAGCACAGGGAATGTAAGAGTGCATGGTATTTTGCATCTCACTGAGCTGTGCTGGGTGCAGCAGCACTATAATCTGCATGTCACCAATGCAGCTGGTTACAGCTATATAAAGTACAAAGTGTATTTACGCTCCCACTCAGTGCTGGACCAGTTTTTTCATTGCTGTCACAAAACTTCACATCTTACCCATCATCACTTTGCATTTTACATCATAGTCGATTAGCCATATTTTGCAATGAGGTATAATCTCAAATGACACGAAGTCCTCCTGGAAAACAGATCTGGATTTTTCAAAGCCTGAAATCACATAAGCTCAAAACTGAAGTCCAAATTCTATCTTATTTTACACCAAATGTTTGTCCCTGGTGTTCTCTAGAGCCACCTACTGGAACTCCTCCAGTACTTGTCTTGAATCTTGACTGCACGGCCAAAGCACTCAGAGGACAATATGTTTTTAATATGACCCCCCAAAATGACAGTAGACATGTCACTTGCATATCTAATTATTACTAAGAAGCCATACTGAGACACTGGTAAGAAGCCTTACTCCTTTCATAAATACAAAGCAAAAAGTCTTCCAGCCTCTATATTATGTTTCATGCAATGACAACAAAAACTGCTAAATCTGAACATTGTGGAGTACATCATCCTGATACCAAGTGATCTGGAATCAACACCACTACATAGCAGGTAAGTCTGGCCTGCTTTGAGAATCTAACTACTGAGGCAAAGTAAAATCTCTGCTCTTGGACCTGCTGCGGCAGAACTCAAATCATGACTTTTTAAACACACAAGACTGGCAGCAATCCCTTAATCAGGTCTCGTTCAAAAAAGGCAGTCAGTTTCCATGGCCTTGACGCATCACTCCCTGTGTTTTAAGTGTTTGATCACAACCAGAAATAATGCTAAACCTGCAATTTTTCCTGATTTCAAGGAAGGTGTGTTTTTTTAAAAAAAGATTATAATTAAGAGGGCAAAAGAAATAACATTGAGCATATTTCATGAGGTGACTGGAAAGTAAGGAAAAGCTGTGAGAAAAGAAATACAGTTAAAAGGACAGAAAAATGCTGTGGAAATCATGTCAAAGAAATCAGACTGCAGAAAAGAACAGATTAAGTACCTCAAGGAAATATACCTCTATAAGAAATTTAAATAAAATAAATATATTTATGTGCCCAAAAGGATGAGAGGATTGAGATTATCTAATAACCAAATTTATCATCTACAGCCACAAAAACTAAAAACTGAAACAACTCTTTCCTCTCTTTTTAAAGCCAAGTAAGATTGGGTTTGTAACTTTTAAACAAAAGATTGCACATAAACAAATATTTGTTCATTTTAGCATCTTTAACATTTTGGGGAAACAGTAACATCTTACCTCTGCAACTTCCTTCTGAAAAGTCAATGTCATCTGTGTCCTGCCATAAATAAAAGGTCCATCCTTTTTGGAAACATTTTCAAGCCATTTGATGATTAATGGCGTTGAAACACTGAAGGGCAGATTCCCAATGATATGTATATCTGGTGGTTCTATTAACATTTGATGGAAAAAAGTTTTGGATAAGATTTTGCCAAGAAAGAACATGTATGAAAGAAAGAGATGTGCATATCAAACCCAGACTTAAAATATGAAAATGATTTTTATCATGCCAGCCACACCAAAGTTATGCCTTTCTATTTATACTTGCCTTACACTGACAAAACTGTTACTATTCTCAGTAATTAGTTGGAAAAAAGTGGTTAGGTTTGGTTCTCATTCACATTTGAATAAATCAGTAGCTTTCAGCTCATTTTCATCTGATCAGTCAATTTCAGCTGAGCTACTCCAGAATTGCAAAACTGTAACAACAGTAAAACCACAGCAGTGTTTCCATGATTTTCAACCATGACTATTAGGCACAGAACAGACAGCCACACTCGTCCTTTTGTCCAACACATTCCTCCCAGGGGCTTTTTACTGAGACTTCCAATTCCCAAAACAATCACCTACCTCAAACTGAGCAGAGCTCTCCTTCTGTATAGAGCCCTCTGAAAACAAGAGGTCTTGGAGCAAGAACAAGACTTAGCCATAAGAAATGATACATATTGTTCAATTATGTATTGTGTCAAGTATATATGTGCTGTACAACATAAAGGAGACACTTTATTAATGGGGATCTTCATGTCTTATGTGGCAGTACAATAGAAGAAAAGCATGTCATCATTTCTTAGATACTACAGCCTTTAATAATATAAATAAGACATGATAATATCAAATTTAAGCTGGTTTTGTGGCACACTTTATTTACGCACTCTCTAGGCTGTGCTGTTTTTAGCATATTTGCGATCTTTTACACATAAAAATCTCTGATATATGTGTTAATCTGAAATCCACCGGCCTTTCAGATTTTCATACAGCAGAAGTATATCTTACTTCTAATTAGCTCCAAAAACGACTTGTATGTATGTTCAAGAAAAGCAAATTTTTAAAAACTGCACTACACTGTCACACGCATTTGCTCATATTTTTTTGAAGCACTTCCTTTTTGCAGAGAGGCAAATATGGCACAGAATTTTTCAAGATGAACGTAACGTGTGGCAAGATCTTTTACGTCCTAAGTCAGAAAGCAGTTTACTATTCTTCAGGTACCACAGACAGTTGCTTCTACCTTAAATTAAGAAAATTGGAAAAGGGACCTAGGAGGTCACCTCTGTTTTATCTAATACTATAATGTTTTCAAAGGGAACTGAAATTGAAATCCACAAGAACCTCAGATTTGAAAAAAAAAAACATCTTTGATTAGATTCTAGTTTTGCCAAAGAAATCCTGCTCAATTCCATGCAATGAGTAAATTAATTTTTTGAGAACAAGTTTCAAAGAGAGTTAAAGAAATGTCTTCAATGGGATGACAAAGTCGTGGTGGCTTCTTCAAAAAGAGGAAGAAGCTGAGAAGAATGTAAACAATTTGATTTGCTTTTATACTTTCCAAGAGTTATTATTATACAGTCAAGTCACCCTAAGGTTAGTAACTGCAAAGATCTTCAATAATGTTGACTAAGGTGAATGTCACACAAGTTCCACTGTTTGTCTTCAAAGAGCAGGATGGTCCTGTCTCCTTCTACAAAGGAAGAGTTTGCTCATCTCTCTCTTCTTACCTTCAAAACGTACCAGAAGAGAGAGAAACATCTTCGCTGAGTGAACTCCCACAATATCACCACACCTAAGACTAACTCAGAAGCCTTAAAAATGAAACAAACCGAACCAAAATACTAACCATCCTCCCAGTTCTTTTTTAAGTGCTTTGGGAAAGCCTTCTCCATCTTATACGTAAGAATATCTCCATGAACAATGCGCACTTTTCCTGGAGCTGCTTCAGAGAGCATCTGTAGAGCAAGCAAGTAGAATTCAGTGAGTTATCAACCAAACTCATTTCCAGCTTCAGCCACAGCCGGAATGAAAACATTGCTATATATTTATCTTCCACAAACAAAAAACCACAATAGCAGTTAAACCTGAGCACACTTTTAGTAAGTATGTACCTTCAAAAAAGCAAAGACTAAAAAAAAAAGTTTAACGTGTGATTCTGTTAACGTTTACTATTCACAGCAGTAAAATTCTTAATAGGGAATTTAAACCTGAAAAGACTGCAAAGAGTCTCTTCAATACGAAATAATTAACAAACCCTGGGCCACTAATAGGACCCCACCTGATCTATGTAATAATGCAAGCAGCAGGTTTTGAAAAGTTTTTAGATCCATTACCTATGGAAACATGGCTCATGTTGCTTATTCTATCTCCCCTGTAGCTGTGGGGTCCATTATCCAATTTTAGCTGTACATGATACAAAACCACAGAAATGTTCAGTCATTTTTTCTTTTACATAAAAAAGCAGGAAAATATTCTTCTAATACTCTCCCTGTAGTAGTCTGAACTACCACCATTAGAAACCAAGGAGTTCCAAAAAATGGAGGAATGAGTAACAAGCAGTAGAGAAAATCTCAAAAATGTATATCTTGTTAAACATCACCAAATCCACTCTGTTGTCAACTTCTCTATCCCACTTCTGCAGCTTATCACACATTTAATAAATCCTGAAATGCAAACTCATAACCTGCTCTAGTTTGATCAGCAATTCTTTCATTTCTGCTACTAGTTTGCACAGTCAAAATTAGCTAAGGTTTTTACTGTTGTACTAACATTTACTCTTACAAATTATGCATAAACTGCATAATTCGAAAGCAAAGTCTACGTTTACAAAGATGGCATTTTGGGATATTTATTGTTCCTAAGTCAGAATAATGAAAAGTGTCTTAAAGAACAGTTTTGCTTTTGCACAGAAATCCAAATCCACGAACAGTTAAGTGCTAGTGGCTTAACTACCAAAATAAACTGCTCAACACTGTTAGTTTCATCTTCAATCCCAATCACATTAATATGCTCAGGGGCACAAACAGCTTTCACAGGTCTCTCAGTCAAAGGAAAGTGCTGCTTTCTCATACTGCTCACAAAACATTTGTATGAAAATTTTTTTCGAGTAAAAGGTTTTTTGAACATCAAAACATCTAAATTCTGTGCTGAAATAAAAACAAAGTGTTCCTACATATTTTAAGTGCAATTATTTCCAACTAGAAATAAATAAATCTGACATCAACTCAAAACCACTTAGCAGGTTTTTCAGCGTTACACAAGCAATTATATTACATACAAATTCACTAATCTGCCATTTGTCAAATCTTTCTTTGAAGCTGCTATAAATGCTGTAATAGGATGAAAGATAATGTAAAATCAATAGTTAGAAAACAGTGTAAGAGAAAGCAGACAGCTGCCTACACAATAATGGTTTTCGTGTCAAGAAGAGTCTGAGTGTTTTTCAGTGTCACACAACATAACTGAAAACCGCATTTAATTTGTAAGCAAAAAAATCACACTTGTCTATTTCTAATTTGAAATAAAGACTCAGAAACGCACTGAAACTTTCTCAATTTTTAGGCCGATGTGTGCAGCTAACACAGTTCTAGGAGCTCTTGTGCTCCAAGCACACGAGCCAAGTAATTCTCAATCATACAGATTCTCTTGTTCTTCTCTCTTTGATTCACAACCAAAAGGGCACAAAGAAAACATAAAGGACATATAGTTTAAAAAATGAAACGGTGTTCCAGAAATAATTCTATATTCAATTCACTCCCCAGTTGAGAGCGTCCTTTCTCTCCTCATAAATCCTTCCAGCCTAACAACTATTAAGGCATACGGCAGAAGGAGGTTGTGGTTCTTTCAAAGCAAGACAGACTCTCAGCTTGTGTAACTGTTACTCTGAACACATATGTTACTCACTATATTTCAGTTTTGCAGTAAAGAGCACCCTAACATCAGTTTCGTGATAGAGATCACAGCCTGAAAAACAGCTAATGTAATTCGCTGTATGCTTTCTGTCTGTGATTGTGTAAGTATCTAAAGAGACATTTTAAAGTAACAGTTCCCAATTGTTCCTTTAATCTTTGACATTTTGGTATTCAAATCTCAACCCTTTCATAAGCATTTGGTTTTGATACAGTTTTGAATGGGAAACTAAGAAAAAAAAAAGGTATTACAACCCATATTATCACAAAAGAGATTAATTCTGTTATGTATCATCTAATTTGGAAGGAAAAAAACAAAACCAAATTTAACCCTATGGATGCAATATATTTCTTGATCACTCACATCCACTGCTACCAAGTTATAGCATCTTTATATTTAGTAACCTCATTCAGACCTATTTCTTTCTACTATGAAGAGGTTGCTAATGCAAAAGAGTAACTAAACTACTGTTAATTGTCTTGAATAGTAAAGATTACATACCAAAAGCTCATTATAGACCCTGGAAAGTAAACTTTTATTCAGAGAAATCTGTTACAGTGGCTGCACTTTGGAATACCAGGAAAACTGTCTTAAATATGTTAAAAACTCTGTTAACTGAAGTAAGTATTGTTAAATCTCACACTCTCTCCAATCCCAAAACAGTTCTTAAAATCTAAAACAAAAATGCAGATTTGCCACCAAAGAAAAATCAAAACATGATGTTTCCACACTTCATAAGGTAAAAACACCATATTGTAAATTATCAATGGCCTACAAAGACCTAATTGTATGCATATTCAGGTTTAAGGATATATGCAGTTTCATTTGTAACTTACATTATTATTGTTCTATAAGGAGATGGTAGCACTTCTCAAGTGAATTTGTTTTCACTACCGACTTACTACAGAAGACACAAGGCAGTATAAGGAAAACTCTTTGAATTGCTATGATTTGAGGTTAAAGAGGCACAAGAAAATAATAAAATCTAAAGAGATTTTGGACTCTGTTTTTCTTTCTAGATTTATACAACCAAATTCCATAAATATGGAAACTTAACAGTAACACAAGCAGATGGTATTTGAAAAATGTTACAAAGACTTATGAATTTACAGCTTCAAAAGAAAGGAACAAAAGTTTAAAAATGTTTGGGTTTGGGGTCTTTTTGTTGTTTTTTAAATGTAAAGGAAATGCTTGCTTTATAGTTCTATGTCTGTATGTTAAACCACATTGCACTGGAGATATAAGTTCACAATTTTATAAGCTTTAAAGTACAATTAAAATGAAAAATAAGACCAAAGGACATTACGTTCAGCCTTCAAACTATTATTTCACCTGCATGGATAAACCTTTATAGCACCTGAAACATCTCAACCTGAAAAAATGAGGCAGGCCTCAGCCTTAATTTAGTTGCAGGATTAGGTCCCAAAGAGACAAGGTGCATTGAGATGAACCAGAATGTGAGAAAGCAGGAGCAATTAATTGCTACAGTGTGTATGTTCATCTTCAAGCAAATGATAGCTCTGATTTAAGCCAAAGCAAAACCTCTTTTCAACTCTGAGATCTCAACAAGACACTTAGAACCTTTCTCCTTTCTTAAAATATTGTTATTCAATGTTTTTGATACATTTATACAAAGTATTCTCCAAAAGGTACCTGCAATCCTGGAATAAATCGAGCATCTTTTTCAATTAAAAGGAGTTGTTCAACACCAGTGCTGAGAATGGATCTGGTAATACCTCCTGGCCCAGGGCCCACTTCGCAAACATGGGCACTTTTCAGCTCACCAGCTTGTCTGACAATCTTGTCTGCAAGACACAAAGAACATACTACGCCCTTATTCTCCAAAAGATCCAGCTTACTAAGATAAACTCATTGTTTATTGTTAAAGCACAAGTGTGCTTATCTCAGAGCAGACACAAACAGTGACACATCCCAGTTAAATGATCACACGCCTGACAGATTGCACAGAATTCAGATTTGTTTCATACTACAAGCTATACTCAACTGTTTAAAAAAGACTATTTTCAGTTTAATTGGGTTTACTATACATTGTTGCTAATTACAGAATCAATAAAAGGAGAAAATTATTTATCATCTGTAAACTAGCAGTACTATTCTTCTCTGGCAAGTAAGCACATATGTTCAGCACCCTGAAGTCTCACTACTTAAACTTAGAAAGGTATTTCAATATAGGACCTCAATTTCAAGGAAACTTAAGAAACAAAAATGACACAGTGAAGCTCTATGAAGATTAAAATACACACGGAGCAATTTTTTGAGGAAGGAGCTGGAGTAAAGTAAAATTGGAATACAGGCCACTGGTAGTTAAAAAAAAAAATCAGGCAGTTGAAAGCTGAGAAAAATGGAAAGATACAACACTGTAAGGCATTACAGCCAGGAAAGTAAACTGATTAAGGATTGAAAAAGGATTATAATAAGGATAAAAAATGTAGCTAATGAAACAAAGTGATCCTTAGGACGCATGGAGAGAGGGACGCTGACAGAAGTTATGCTGCACGCTCCATGATCTCTTAAGTATGCAATAAAAACAAGAAATATTTGAAGACTTGTCTATTTACAAGGTTTTACTAAATGTATGCAGATACTTTCATTCCAGGCTAAGAGTCCAGCTATTCAGGTAATGGAACTGAGTTTCACGTTCATATCCTAAATCTTTATCAACCTGAATCTCCAAATGTAATCCAGCCAAGAGCTACATGTGCTGACATGAGGCTGGAAAAAGACAGAATTGTTCAGAACAATGTAACTGGTTCAAAAAAGCTACAATATTTCTGATAAACTGAAACAAACGACCTTCCTAACTACAGTACACAGTAAATTAAACTGCAGAGTTAGTTACAGTGCTTTTTACGACAGGTAACAATCTGAACAAAAATACTCCTTTTTAAATCAAATTATAATAGTACATGAATGATAAATGTATTGATTGCACTTCAATCAATAACCCACATTTTATACAGGAATACAGTTTCTACCTAAAAAATTAATCTGTAATTTATAAAGAGTTCTGTGACTTTAGATGTAAAATAAATTCATTTAAACTAAAGCTACTTCTAAAAGAAATCTTTACAGGTTTACCGTTGAGCTGTCACAAGCTTGACAGATGTCATCATGCAAACATCATCTCCTTAGCTAAAATCTGGATTCTGAAGAAAACTGGGCTATGTGTTTCATAGTAGCTAAAAATATTAGAATAAAATATTTAACCTGTCAACCGCAAATCCAGGAGAAAGTTCTGGGAAAGTTGTTTCTGTGCTTTAAGACGAAAGAGTTTAATAATCTCTCCAACAGTTGGCAGGGGAGGCAGATGGAAAGCTGCCGCCTTTCTTGAAGCAGCCATAAGGCTGAGCTCTTGCTCCTTCCTCCTAGAGAGACATTGGAAAGATGATTCCAGTGTAAGGCTTAAACTCTAATACTTAAGAATAAAAATGGTAATTTTACAAACCAAGACACGATTCCCAAGCCACTACACAAGTGCTAAATTTTAAATATTGGTATTTTGTTTATTGCGTGCAGTGCTTGTGCTAAACACCTATTTGTGGGATCGGGCAAGTGTAGTTTTGCCAAAACATCAGGCAAAATGAAACCCCTCTTGCAATTGTTCAACTACAATCTTCCATTACTTTAGAAGAGAAGCATTAAGGATAATCTGTGCTCCTAAAAAGGTTTTTTTGTTTTGGTTTTGTTTGTTTGTTGTTGTTTTGGTGGGGTTTTTTGTTGTTGTTTTTTTCTTAATTACAGAACCACCCAGTTTTCAAAGCAGAGGCATAGAATCATAGAATGGTCAGAGTTGGAAGAGACCTTAAGGATCATCCAGTTCCAACCCCCCTGCCATGGGCAGGAACACCTCCCACCAGAGCAGGTTGCTCCAAGCCCCATCCAGCCTGGCCTTGAGCAATTCCAGGAATGGGGCATCCACAGCTTCTCTGGGGATCCCGTTCCAAGCAAAAACCGGAATCCCAATTAAGAAATAACTAAAGAATTCCACTAACTTTCAGTACAACACCACAAAACCTTCCACCTCTCTCCGCCGTCCCCTCCAGACTCCGCAACCCCAAGCCCGCCCCCCCAGCCTCAGCGCTCCCTCAGGCCCCGGTCCCGCCCCGCGGCCTCTCGCGCGCCGGACGGGCGGGCGCCGAACCGCGCATGCTCCGCGCGGCAGGGGGACGAGAGAAGCGCATGCGCAGACGCCGCCAGCGCCACTGGGGTACCGGGATCGCGCGGCCGCTCCCTCTCCTGCTCGCGCTCTCTCCCCCCTCCACTGCGGCG
>VXBW01002676.1:690243-744534 GCA_013400375.1 Thinocorus orbignyianus
CACATGTGGTGACGCGCGCGTGCGCCCTGTTCCAGCGCCCCCGATTGGCTGCGGGCCGCGCACGCGCCGTGGGGCAGGGTGAGGTGGGGGGGGGGCCAAGCCGGCGTTCCACGTGCGCATGCGCAGTAGCGCCGGCGGCTGAGGGCCTGGGCAGTGGCTCGATGCGTTAACGGCGCGGCTCGGGCTTGTCTTGGAGGTCGTTACTTACGCACAATGTAAACTTTTCAGACAGATTTTGGGTTGCCTGCTTCCTGCGGGGAGGACTCCTGCCGTATCCCCGCAGGAGGCCCCACAGCGAAACCGCCCCTTCCCTCTCTCCCCTGCCGCCCCCCCAGGGCCCGTAGGCCTTGCGGCGGGGGGAGGCCGCAGCGGCGGGCTTGAGGCGGCGGTGTGGTTCTGAGGGCGCACTTGCACGGCAAAGGTGATTCTAGGCAATAAAAAAATCTGTTGCCAGTCATCATTGTGGGCTGAAGTGTGGTTTATCCATTTCTGTGGTGACTGGGATGGTCTGGCGCCTTTTCAGATAGGTGGAACTGTTACCTGCAGGCTCTAGGAGTATGGATGGTATGTTTTAAAAAGACACGAGAGTCAAGTGGGAATGTAGGTTCAGAGACTTGCAGATAATGTCTGGAGTTCAGTTTGACTTTTGTGTTTACATTGGAGTTTTGTTTCGTTTTAATTTGAGCCAATTGCTAAGCAATTTTTCAACTAGCCTGTACAGATGTCTGGCTCTGCTCGTTTTTGCGTATCTGAATTAATTTTAAGAGCGTGATCAGAACTTGTTCTCTTCATTTCCTTGAAAGTTTGAGTCTTCTGCATATCCGAGTTTTCCCAGTTGGAGCCATAAAGCATGCATGTCTTGATCTGACAAGGAAAGTAACAATGAAGAAACGCTTAATAGTGTTCTTATGAGTAACTGTCATATAAATGGAGCTGTTGCAAGAGAATTTTAGCTACAGGATACTGTATCAACATATAAATACATGTGTTTCTATATATGTGCATATGTGTATTTATATACATATTCTTAATACACTGTCTAGTTTTGCTCATCCGAAAATACACTTAGTAGCATCAGAAACCATTTTTGCAGACTATTTCTGCGGTATCTTTTGTCACAGTGGGTTAAGGACCTTCCCTTCTCCATGGCACTTTTGCACAGCTGTTGGTTATTAAGGTTCTTTTTCAATGTTGCCTTTATAATTCCGTGATTAATGGTTATTGTGGCAGCACGAGTGAATGCTAAGATGTTTCTAGGAAGCTAAATAGTTACTGAAGCACCACAGATAACCAAGGGTATTGTTTGGTAGATGTAAGAAAATGAAGACATTAAAGGATTTGCAAAAAAGTAATTCCTCACTCAGGATAAATAACAGGTGTACTTCGAAACGGCTTTGTGCATTAGATGTAGCTTCTGCTATCAATAGTCTGCTCTAGTTAAATAGTAGAAGATGCTGTCATGTATTTTAGTGTTGTCCTGTGAAGAATTAAGTGGAAGAAGGTTGATGCGCAATATCTGCATCAATGTATCTTTACAGGTTTGCATTCAGTTGTGTCCTGAGATCAATCAAATTTATCACAGTTGGAACCTATGCACATGAGATAAATAATACGTGTATGAACATTAGTGGAGTAAACAGAAAATAGAATATAATGTAAAGAGGCCTAATTTAAAGAAAAATTAAAATGGATCTAATTATTCAGTCACTGAAAACATAGGGAACTTTGCAATTGGTGTTTGTGAGAAAAGAAGCTGGGCTGGGGTTTATTGGTTATATACAGTGAAATATAATAAAATGTCATGGTGCTAATCTTATGTGAAACACAGGTGTTTTGAGTTTGTGATGTGTTTGTCTTAATATACATTGTTTGACTTTAAAGTCATTATAAATGAAATAGAAAATGTAAGCTCCACCTGTTGGTGAAAATGCGGGATTTCAAATTACGTTTGTTACTTTGCCCAATTCCAAAAGGGCTTTACGAGAAAATAATATATTGGTGATTTTTCTACTTAAAATCTAAAGAAATTTGAAGGAATATGGACTGGGTCTTGGGAGGAACAAGGGTAAGAATGGCATGGCACGAATCAGCTTTATGACCAGCTGAGACATCCAGGCTATTTTGACTCTAAAGCAAAAAACATGCCAGTTTTTCTCAGTATATAAAAAATGCTATGTCAGAGCATTGTTTTAATAATGAATTTCATACTTGCTTGTCAACAGGGCTGAGATTTTTCATCTCGCAACCTCAAGTCTACTCAGTCTTTGTATACAAATACTGTTCTGTCATAGTTAAAGTACAATCCCTTTCTTGAGAAGTTTCCAGGGATTTCTTGTGGCCATAACTCTTCCTGTAATAATGACAAGATATAGTAGATTTATACTGAAGTCCTTGAAATAAATATAGCAATGTATGCTAATGGGTCTACTTGTAGAAAAATTTTGGTAGAAACCTCACTTAATAAAATAGTAATCCCAGTTTGAAGGTGAAATGTTTTCCAGACTCCTAAAGTTGCTACAGGGGTAGTAGCGTATGGGCTGGAGGGTCAAGGTGGCCCCTGAAACTCATGGAGGGAAAGTGGATGGGTAAAACCTTAACTCATCACATCATCTGGAAGCAATTTTTCGATTCCTGTGAATGTCTAACACCCACCCTGTGACTCTCTGGCCTCTTAGTGAAACATACTTTGTCCTGTGATGTGTTGGAATTATCACTGGAAGATGTTTCTGATTGCCTGCCTCAAAGTCTGCAAGAAGAACAAGCTACTGGGAGATCTTCTGCACTATAGCTATCAGGTCACATCTCAAGCTCTGCCATTGTTAAGAAGGTGGCTTTCTAACCACCTGCACACTCTGTGTGAAAGGTGCGTGTTCCAGAGCTCACTGTCCAGAGGAGAACCTGGAGGAGTCATTGTGGTGCCATGGACAAGGCAGCGACCCATAAAGATTTCACTTCCAGCTGTCCCAGTGACCTGCTGGGTGATCGCTGGTAGATACCATGGTGGTAGGATTGATTTTCTGGTATTTGTGTAACAAGGGGTTGTGAACACCACAGCCAGGACAGTCCTTAAGCATGTAGAAAGGAGCAGAGATATGAAGAGTGATGCCATAAATAGCAATAATAACACTTTAATGACCCCTCAAGTTAGACTTTGGGCAACTAGATTTCGGTGCAGGGACTTGGCCCAAGAATCTATCTAAGAAGTTTCTAATCTGTTTTCTTTCCTTCCACCAGGGTAGAGGCAAATGAATTTTAGAATACTTTTTTTTTTGAACTAAATGTTCTGTTTTGTGCAATGGTTACATTCAATGTGAAATATGTGAAATATGAGTATTACTGCATCCATTTCTTCCCCTAGTGCTAAATAATCCGGTTATGGAGGAAATCTTCCCACTTTTGTCAGTCTAGTGCTGTGGATTCATCCAGCCGCATTATGATCAAGAACATTATTTTCCTTGTTATCATTTCTGTAATGTTGTATAGCAAAAACTAAACACTCAAGGAACAAAGACTACTTGTTAACAGAAAATCTGGCAGAAATTTCTGTCCAGACTGCTGAGTTCTTTCCTAACATAACTCAGGAAGTACAGAGATCCATGGCTTTCAGTATTACCGTGGCAGATATCTAAAAATATTATTTTAAAACATTAGAATTTCTTTTAATGCTTGATTCTTCTGATGTGCCTTTTGATTTGTGAGCCATTTAATCTGCTCAGGTCACATTGTCAAGCTCTAGCTGTAGCCATCTATGCTAGAAACTTTATTTTTGGTTAACAGTTTTGATTTCCACTTGCCCGTACCATTCTAGGGTGCTTAGAAGGAATATAAGTTAATGCAGAGTTTGGGGTAAAAATTAGGAATGCCAGGAGTTATGGGGATCAAGACTACTCTCACTGAGTTTATCTGCTGATCTTTGTAGAAACAGGGATTTTAATGCTGCAAGTAGGACCCAAAGCCACAAACCCAGACTCGTCACTTCAAACCACTGCACTGTTTTGACCCATTTATCATCAGGAATTTCACAGCATCAGTGAGCTTGGTCTTGGTCATCCAGCACCCAAGTCTCCATCTTGGAGAATGTTCCCATGAGGGTAATAGTTGTTTGCTTCTTAATTAGACTCTCTGGCAGAGTGTTTTCAAAATTGACCTTCCAGTTCTAAGTATGAAGCATCCTTAAGTTAAAGGAAAAAAAAATGAGAGTAAAAGCATTCTTGTTCCTTCCAAAAGCTCCCACAAAGGATTTCATTAGAAGTGCAGCATACCGCATCAACCTGAAATTCAGAGTTTTATGTTTGATTGTGTATCGTGAAAAATGAATAGAAAATCCCAGGAACCTCTGAGAAGTACATGAAATTTGCAAGGTCGCACAGGTAACAGTGTTCGTCGCCACCCCATGTCACCGTCTGTGCCTCCTGTGCAATAATCTAATTTATGGTCTAGTAAAACCCAACTGCGGACTGGGAGCAGCACAGAGATGGTGTGTTTCCCATGAGGGGAGATCACAAAGCAGGCTCCATCCCTGGGTGTTCCTTTCCTGTGGGGCAGTTTAAAAATCTACATTTACCTCATCTGGACTTACTGAGCAATGTGTTAGCGTTGGATGAGATCCTTGAACTCCTCTTTCATCTGTGCTTGCAGCAGGCAAGTCAGTCGCTGCCGCCTGATCCCCCCTCGTAGATGCCTGCTGCCTGTGGTGGATTATTGATGCTCTCAGAAGAAGTCATATTCAAAAAGAGCACAGCGAGGAAACCTTTCAGCTTCGGTTCTCTGGCTTCTGTTGCTCCAGTACGGAGGTGGGAGAGGGGTCTGTGAGGTTGAGCACAGAAGGGTTTCTGCCTCCAAAATGCTGGAAGGGGCCTTGTAGAAACTTCAAGGGACGTGTATTGGACCCAGCTCTGTGGCCACTGGGTGCCACTCTTGTTCCATGGCGGTGAGCAATGCAGTCCAGCACAGAACAGAAAGTTTACTGAGTCCACTGTACGCCCTTATGTCGAGTCAGGCTGCCAGAATACCAAAACCATATATTCCACCTAGCAGAAGTAAAAAGCAGAAGGTCAACGATAGATGCTTACAATAAACAAGAAGATTTAGCAGGCAAAATATAAGCCACAAAACCCGGAGGTTCAGGTTCACTGAATATATCACATGAAAGGGTAGATTGTTCATCATAGTTACTTCTGCTTTTGGGGAGCTCCTAAGTAGCTAGGTCAGAATTTGTATTTCTCTGAGAAGTTTAAGACAACTCATTCAAAAGAATTTTGAGAAGAAAGGGTTTCATTAACTGTTAGATTTTAAGCCAGCTTTTTTCCATCTACTGCAGTTGGTACAGTAAAACGTAATGCCTCTAAACTTTGACTTATTTATATCGTTCGGTTGCTGTAGCTGCCACAGCATTCTCACCATGCATTTCTGAGGTGGCAAACAACCACCACGGCTGTACTGATGAATATCAGAGAGTAAAGTTAGCTGGAATGATTTCTCTGTCCAGACTAAGGGAAGTGCTAAACTGAAGTTAAAAATAGTCAGCAAGAAATTGCTCCCCTAATCAACGGTGCCAAATTTTCTAAATATATTGTGCTTAGTTACCTGCCATAAATTGCTAGAGTTGCGTCAGGGCTGTGGAGACGGTGCTGATTTCTAGCAGGTGAGAATACTCTTTTTTTTTTTTTTATATCTTGTTAGTTTGATTTGGTTTTAAACCAAAATATTCTAACATCTTTGAAAAAACCCAGCGCTGATCTCCTCACTTCTAAATATATTCTGTCATGCTGTGATCTGAAAATGGAGGTAGATGGGGGATAAACTGACTTCTTTCTGGCTTTTCACTTGCAAAACTCTTGTTTGAAGTTAATTTGAAGCCACAGCTCCGCTCCGACTGCTAATGAATGTATCTGTTTAGCCCTGTATATTAAATAGACTATTCAATGTTGTATTCAAAGCTTCGAATGGATTTTATTTTTTATTGTAGTTACAGCCGGAGGCCCCCAACAGAACTCCACCGTGTTGGAAATTGTACTGGCACAGTAGAAGAGATGACCTCTGTCAGGAAAACCTTGCCGTGTAAGTCTAAAAGGATGGGGAAGTGTAGATACTGACAGATGAAGAGAATGAGGAGGCACTGACTTAGTACTGGTCAGCATGACAAGCTGTGGTCTCAGCAAGGCAGCACTTTTCCTATAGTATCACAAAAGAACAATCTGAAGGGTTCAATAAGGGAACTTTGCAGATGTTTATGGGGAGGGCAAAGGGGAGGAAACATCAAGGTGCTTCTTTGAAACATGGGCTGCTCTCACGAACCAGCTGGCCTCAACAGTGTGTAAGTTTCCAAGAAGCAGACTCAGAAATCTTTGTACAGGGGTAAGTGATCATGGGGGTTTGTGGTGTATGTCGCAACGTAATAGGTGAAGCAATGGAACAAGTAAAGAGAGGAGGGATCTGGCCAAACAGGAGGTGGGTACATACGTGATGAAGGATGGATATGACAAACGGAAGAAGGAAGCATTTATGAAGGCCATAGAGAAGGAGGTTTCAGTATGCAAGTCACAAAGAGTTCAGAACTGGATGAGAATTTTAGCTGCATAAGTGAAAAAGTATCTTACAGTTGTTGTGCAGGAAGCTCTGCAAGAAAAAGGTTGGGAATGGGGTCCACTTAGAGGTCTAAGGTGCTAATGACGGTCTGATTAAATGTGTAGAAGAGAGTACAGTGGTAATATTGTTGACAGTGATCAGAACAAGTACTGCTAGGAATGTGCAGGAAGAACATTTTAAGGCATTTTTTTTTCCAGACCGTGCCATTCCAGGCATCATTCTGGGTACGCAGGTACACATTGGGAGCTTTGGCTCTTACCCCATACTCTGAGCACATGGGAAGAGTGAACTGAGAAGATCAGGATCAGAAAGCACTTGTGAAAGACTCCATATACTTGATAGGAGGAACAATTTAGGAAAGTATTTGAAGGTTAGGAAGTGTCTACTAGAACTGAAGCTGTAAATGAGAAGGATACAAAAACTTGGATCTGGCTGTGATCTACAACACCTGAGCGTTAGAGAAGGAGATCTAACCAAGACTCGAAGGTTTGTTGCTCTAAGTACCTCAGAAACTTTGTTTCTCTGTTAAATAAAAGGCCTTAAAACGGGAATTAAAATCAGCAGGAATCCAAGGCATGGCTTCACCTGGATAAGTAGCTCACTGACTTGTAGAGTCACACTAGTGAACAAGAGATCATAAGAAGAGTGGAAATAGGGCATTGGGAGACTTTGGGGTGAATATAAGTGGCTTCTATTTGATGTGAGAGAAATGGAGACTTCCTTTGATTAAACCCACAGTAACTAGGCTGCATGGGGTCTAAATACCTTATTAGATAATACTAAAACCTGCAGTCAATTATGTGGCACTGGTGGAGGAAAAGTCCTTAGAGACTTGAGGAGCTCTCTATGCGAAGACTCAGTTCCCAAGGTGGTGTACCAAGATTGATGTTTGAATATCCATAGTACCAAAGTACCTCATCCACAAGTTATCAAACCATTCTGTCTAGTCCTTGCAGGAAAATGTGGAATGGATACAACTGATATAGGGACTAGAAAAGGCAGTTAATGTAACTCTTAGTTTTCAAGGATAACAGAGCTTGCCAGTATCCATTCATTAACTCAAGATTGTTTTTTCGATGGCTATTCCCCAGGTCTCTTGCCTTTCATCAGTTCAAAGCATCAGGTTGGGTCAAATTCAGCTGCTTCACTTTTCAGTACTCTTCTAGAAATCGGTACAAAATGCGGATATTGCAAGCTGAAACGATTGGGACTTTTCAAAGATGCTTAAATGAACTATATTCTGATTGTCCTTGATAACTAATTTTATTTTTATTTTTTTTACTTAGGCAGTGATTCTATATAGTTAGAAAAGTGCTCAGCTGACCTGGTTAAAAACACATCTGACAACTTCTTAACCAGTCATGTAGCTTCCTCTTTTAGATCTATGGTAGGTTCTCTCTGAGGAATCATTTAGGTCCTGTGCCAAGACACATATTTGAATTGGTAAGGTCCGTTTGCACAGCACAACCTTTAATTTAACACCTTCCCTGTTTTCCAAAATTGCAGTAGACTATCGTGACCACGTTTCCCTGGTAAAGAACAGACATTGTAAGCTTCCCCGCTCACCTTGGTATCTCAAATGAGACATGACAATTTCTGACAATTTGGTGTTGTTTTTCATCAGAAAGTGAAATCTGATCACATTTTTGGTAAGCAATGATCAATGCTGAATTACATTACTTTTGGGAATACTGTGTGGCACGTAGGTTCTTGGCAAAGGATCCAACTCTGGGCAACTTCTCCTGATTGAGGAGATATCAGATTATCTTTTTACTTCTGGTCCCTGTTTTTTTTTTTTCCTGCAGATTCAGTATTCCCTGCTGCTACCTTCTGTATAATAATGGAAAGGGAGAAAATTGCATAGATGACCCCGAGACTTGTTAAATTGCAAACAAGAAATACAGCAATATCACAGAATTATTTGGGTTGGAAGGGAGCTCTTGAGATAATTTAGTCCTGTGTTTCAGTTTGTGCCCATTTCCTCTTGTTCTGTCATTCCTCTTGTTGTGTCATTTCCTCTGGTTGTGTCTTCTTGTGTCATTCCCTCTTGTTGTGTCTTGTTGTGTCATTCTTCTGAGAAGAATCTGCATCTCTTTTCTTCATTTTCTCCCATCACGTACTTACAACACACTGGTAAGATTCTCTTGAGCCTTCTCTTCTCCAGGCTGAACAGTCCCCAGCTCTCTCAGCCTTTTCTGTCAGGAAAGATGCTCCAGTTTTATAATTGTTTTCTTCAGCCCTTTGCTGGACTCACTCCAGTATGCCCTTATCTTTCTTATACTGGGTAGCTCAGCACTCTAGGTGTATCTGGCCATCACTGGACAGAGGGATAGGATCACCTTCCTCAACCTGTTCTCCCTTATGCAGCCCAGGATGCAGTAGCTATTGAATGATCTTGTCTTTCAAAGAATCAAGATCTGGTGTTAGGAAACCCTGATCCCTTTATCCTGTCCTATACTCATCAGGATGTCTGCCTATGGTGTTGGGAATCCTGTATGGGATAAACTGACACCTTACTTTCCAGCCATTCATAGAGTAAACTGAACAACCTGGTCATCTCTCTTTGAATTTTGCCTGCCCCAGAAAGACACGTGGTTTTCCAGTCAACCTGCAGAGACTGTTTTTCTGGGATACACCATTATCCTGTAGTGATGCACCATTCTGGACGTGATTTTCATTGTTTTGAAATGATAAGAGGAAAGGTTGATTTCTTCCAGGGAGTTACACAAGTGTACAGAATGTGATTTACGGTCCGTAACAGAAATCAGTCTCTTAGGTTCCAGTTGCAAGCCTAGGGCAGCTGGATTACAGCCATTTGCTGTCATCACCTTACCTGACTTCAGTATCAGCATCTCATTGGCCACATGGTAGGGTCCACAGCTGCATCCCATAAACATACCTTGGGCCTATTACTCAGCTTTGGGAGTTCTGAGTTGTCTGCTACCTGTGTCCTTCCCATTGCAGTTCTAGAAGCTTGCCAGCAGCCTTTGAGATACAGCTACAGGTACTTAACTTGAGGGAACCACAGACATTGGGTATGGGACTTGTTCACAGTGAAATAAATTAAGGACGTCTCCTTTCTGCTGAGATGCTCACCTCTTCTAAATCACTTCTGTTATCTACTGTGATTCCAAGTGTATGTGGACAGAGAAAACTAGACCCAGCCCAGAAGAGAGGGCAGCCTCAAAGTTCAGGAGGAGCTGAGAAACTTAAGAGCTCCGGACCTTAGGCTTTTGGCTCTTTTGGTTATCTAAACCTCAAGTTCAAGTCAAAATTGCTAACAGTGTTTTGTGCATTATATCATTTCCTCAGGGCTAGAGGCATTGCTGGAAGCAAAACCTTTCTTTGTAAGGTGCCAGATAGAAAGCTATTGCAAAATCAATGATTCAACAGGAGAACATGCTTCTGGGTGAGCTGCACAAATTTCTGAGCTGCAGAGATGTCCTGGATTTGAGTCTGAAAAGAACATTTCCTCCTTAAACCATCATCAGTAGGCATCGTCACTCACATTGCTGCAGGGATGGCAGCTCCATTGCCTGTGCCACACACCATGCCGGTGACACAAAGAGAGCCCATACATAACTGGGACATGTATGATCACTCTGAAACGTTTATAGAGGAGCTGCTGCCGTATTAGTGTTCCCTCCATCTCCTTGTGTGACACTGCCTTGGATGGCATATGTATGAGCCCAGTCTAACAGCTAGAATGAGAGTAGTTGCTGGGCCTTCATGTGCTTTACAGCCCTCTGCAGCTCCTGCTGCCCTACCGCCCATTCTGCTGCTGACAGAGGTCTCGTTGTCCACATTTGCCCCTCTATGGGACTAGCCTTCCTCACTTCTAACCATGACAAGGGATTGCTAAAACCGGGTTGGTTTGAATCTCACAAGCTGCTTAGTTTGCCTAAATCACAATAAATACCAGAGAGAAGATGACACTAATCCTCCATGAGACAGTGTGAAGAAGCCTTCTAGCTATTCTTGGTTGAGGGCAAAACCGTTCTTCACTGCAAAATGGTCACTACGAATGTGGTGCCCCTTGTCACGCTTCTTCTGCCCCTCCCTTTCCTGAATGCCTTTGGTTCCTTCCCAGTTGCAAAATGCTGTTTCCCAGCTCAACACAAGGCTTTGTACCTTTGATAGGAGTTAGTACTGAGAATACTAATCTATACATGTCACATATTTATGTCACATAAATGCCTGCGTTGTATTGAAAGTTAATGTGATTTAGTCTCCTAACTCAATTCCTTTTGAAATGTTACCTTTGATAATCCCATGTATTTGATGAAAAATCCAGTTGTAAATATAATTTTGATTTAGTTGATAACCTAGACAAGGAAATGTTATGATTTTCAGCAGCTGTAGCATCATTTAGAGACATTAGCAGATGTGGCTTTATAGCCGTATACATCTGATCATCCCATCCCAGCCTAAACACACATTGAAATCTCATTCTTGTCTATTTCAGAAAGCGGAGTATCCAAACAAGAGCAGTGAGGAATGCAAATAAACTGGAAGGGCTTGAAAGCACCATCGTGGATGATGTCCCAAGTTAAAGTCATTTTGCAAAATGTGAAAGTAACTTGCAAGTATTCCAGATTCATACTCTTTGTAACAATGATCTGTGCCGTTTCCCATTCCTAAGGTGAAGGGATCTGCTTAACCTAACCTTGGATTTATTTTTGCATTCTTCCAGGCAGCTGCATGGGCGAATTATTCTGGTTAAAAAAAATCGCATAGTTCACGCTGTCAGCATCATTGCTGTGCTTTGATATGAGGATATTCAACTCCGTTACTGAAGCAGCTCTCTAAGACGGAGCTGACAGAGGTACCTTTTCTAGAGCTTCTCAACAGCTGTGCAAAGAGCAACTGTGTGCAGGCAATCAAAGGATGCTTATTGCGGAAAGTTTTTTACAATATAAAGCCATTCTCTATTTAAATACATCTTTTTTTCTGGAGATTCTCACTTTAATTGTTCATCTTTTCCCTTCCTGCAGCGTGATTTAGTCGTGCGCGCCATCGTTTTAAAGTGACTGGGTGGAATTTTAAGTGGCAGAACACTAAAAAAGTAATTCAGCTGTGGAGCTGTTATCATTCTGATGGTTTGGGTCCAACCCTACATGAGAGCATTAATTAGGTTCAGTTCATGAAGCAAGCTCTCAATGACTGCATTTCTAGCTTGATATTGTCTTTTAGAGTAGTTTTCATTCCTCTGCTTACCAGTATGTCCCAGTGCTTTGTGGTCCTGGCAGCTAGTGGAGTTGAACTTATGCAGTAAGTTATGAGTTACTTTTTCCCCCCTCAACTTTATTTTGTTGACAGGGAATTTTGGAAATTAATAGAACCGTTTTCTCTGATGAGCACTGGGTTTTTGTATGCTAGTTAGCACTAGTCAAAAAGAAAAAAAAAAAGAAAGGATAAAATCAGCGCAATAAAATGCCTTCTGTTCCGTTCCTCCCATCACAACTGCAAATGTTCATAAATATTTTCTGATTACTTCTGCAGGAGGTGAAGTGTACTAAATCCTTCCTCCCCTAGCATTAATTTAATAGAAAATATTAGTGAATGGAATGAGAAGGAATTGATTTACTCTTGTAAATAGTATTATTGCAGACACAGCTTTAATGCACCTTTAAGCGGGGCAATAACCAAATACCCGTGTGGATTACTATGGAGCCAATAACAGAGGTGATGAAGAGTTGGGATGAAGACTTCATATCTTCTTTGAGAATTTATTTTAAGCTGTTAATGGACAATAGACATAGGAAATAACGGGGTCTACCTTTGCAATCTTAGAAAATTCTCTGAGTGCAAGCAAGGTGGCAGAATTCAGAAAGTGAAAAAATGTAGTGTGACCTCAAATGGTCATAAAGGGATTAAGTACATCCAGGAAACTGAAGCAGAATGTTATTTATTTACCTAGCTTTATTATTTGTTATTGTGTATTCTTTACATGAAATATTTAAAGAGGAGCTTTAATACACTTGAAATTTTTCAGATCTGTCCTACATGAAAATGAAATCTTAGCTTTCCCGACAGCACATTGCTGTGCTGTGTGGTGTTTAGCTGGATCCTATTACTCTGTGAGGCAACAAGCATTTTTCTGTGTTCTTTCCTCAGAGCAGGATCAGGCTCGAGTCCAGCATCAAAATCTGTACTCAGATATTTGGATAATATTGTTTAGTAGACACACCCCACCTTCCAAATCCTGTTTGTTCTCTGATACTTTTTTATTATTATTTGCTTTAAACCTCCTCTTTTATCACAGAAATTACTCACTTAATGCCATTACTTTTTACGTAAATACTTTGTATCATATGTGGAATTCTAAGAGCGGGCAAACATATATCATCCTGGTCCTGGGAATCAAAATACTTGTCTTTCAAACCATGCTGCCTAATAACATTAGCTATTGCCACTAAAAGAAAATAATTCAGTTCAGTTTTATGTTCATTCAAAATGCTTGCAGATATTTTTAAGGGTCCTGTCAAATACACGTAATGCAGTTTATGGGAGAGGAGGATTGCTGTAGCAGTTCAAGCGATAGTCTTGGTCCTGAAAGGCTGTGGTTTAATCCTTGTTCTGCCATTCCTTTGAGAGCTTGAGGCAACCACTTAGCACTTCTATGTCTCAGTTCCCCATCTAAAACTGGAAGTAATAAATTTTCTACCTGACAAGGATATTATGAGAAAACATACATTCAAAGCATTTTGAACCCCAAAGGGACCACTACCCTTTTACTCTTGATGCTTAAGTAGCAACAGCCAATAACTTGAACCCAGTTACTCAGCTGCACCAGTAACTTCCACTTAACTGAGCCTAACTTGTGTCTGACTGGTACAGACCTTCCACAGTAGCACCCAGGCTTGACTGGATGTGACAGCAAGAGATAGAAATTTTACCGTTTCTGATGGGGTCTTCCAGTACCTAATCACCTCCTCTGATAAAAGTGAGTGCCTTATTTCCTATTTCAAATTGTTCTTGTTATGCTTTAATATGCTAGATTAAAGAGCCTGCTAGTGCCTAGATTTTCTCCACATGAAGGTACTTGTATGCTATTATAGAGTCATCTCTTCATCTAATTTTTGACATGCTAAACTGATTGAGCCCTTTAATTGCAAGGTATTTTCTGAAGTCCTTGAATATGTTTGTGGCTCTTTTCTTTACCCTAATTTCTTAACATCCTAAGATGTACAACAGAACAATTTGCAATGTACCAGTATTAGTCTCATCCCTCCCACATACAAAGAAACAATTATCTCTTTTGCTGCATTATTTTACTGATTGCCTGTGATGAGATGTTTGTCTAGTTTAGCCTCAATTTCTTCTTCATTGTCGCTAATTTCCAAGGTCCAGCACTATGCTCTGAGTTTGGGATGCCTTCCATGCCCAAAGGTGTGCAGCTTCTCAGTTGCATATGTTCAGAGAGTTTGTGTTCACGGCTGCTCAGTGACATTGGCCACTTGTTAGAGCTTTTGAAGTATTCAGACCTTTTTTGGTGATATGGACTATCTAAGAGTTTAGAATAAAATTATCTACTTTGTATCTTGGTTGAAATTAGTTGGCAAATTAATTAGTATTTGCTGAGAACTAAAGGGGCAGAAAGGAGAATCGGTGGACAGACAGACAGACAGACATGCATCATAACTGCCTAAGTCTTATTTCTTCAGGGAACTACATTACGACCAGATACTATGGCAAATACAAATCTAAAAATTGAGATTAGTCTTACTTGGTTCCCTAGAAAAGGGGGCAGCCAATTTCATACCCATGTACAAGACAAGATTTGTTTGGAGAGCAAAGCCAGGGAGACTCACAGTTAGTTCATTAACCCTGTGAGAAAAGTCTTTTATAATTTAGGAAAAACTTCCCTGTGGAGGCATTTGGTCTCACTTGGTCTCTCATTTCTTGCTCTCAAGATATGGACTGACTTTGAGCATGTGTCTAACCCCCTTGAAACAAAAAACCCATTTTATATGCTTTCAGCTAAACATAAGCATAAACGCTCTGCTTAATTGGAGCCTGGTGTAGTAACATTAATAATATAATATATACTATATGGATATAATTGCATCCATCCCCAAAAAGGCATCTTCCCACTTCCATGCCTCATTATTGATTCCTATCTACATGCACAGCAATAAGACAATCAGCATGTAGTAAAGAGCTGGCTATTTCATTATAAACAAGTCAGACAATTTGAAGCGAATTAAATTTTTTTCCCTTTAAAGTTCAGGGTTTGATGTTTGCAATATATCATTCTGCACTGACAGTGACTAACTGAGCCAAATTCTACTGTCCTCATTTTGGCAAAACTCCAGTTAATTTTGTTGCCTGGACTCCAAAGGTCTGGTTTCTGCAGAAGGCCGAGGAGATACAGTTTCTGTTGGTTTCACTAAAAGCTCTTCCAGCCCAGCATCTCCCAGCATCAGGCCATTTTTAAAGTGTCTCGGGCTCCTTTATGAATGCACAATGTTATAGAAGGATGATGTACTTGCTGTGATATACATAGGGAGGCCAGCATTTGTCATTATGCTTGATACTATAGATACATCTTTGTAATGGTGCCCGCAGCTTTCATTAGATAATAAAATAATTGATGTACATTCCTGTCAGAGAAATTGTACGTGGGCATGTTTGTATTACAAAAGGTCCAGTTCGGTCAAATCTATCTGTTCTCCACATGGTTTATATTTAAAATAACTTCTGTGTTGACCAGTATCACAGCATACATTTGTTTGTTTCATCCTCAAACCTTTGATATTACATTCAAAGTTGTCCAGCTGTGCCTCTTAACTATCTTCCTCTTGCCAGCATGGTGAGGAATCTAAAGAAGAGGGATCTTAAATGGCTAGCTCTGCATTGGTATGCGTTCTGCATTGCCCTCTGAATTTCCTTAGCAGCACACAAACTCAGAAAATTGCATGGATATTTTACTAATATTAATGAGAAAATGGTGGGCATTATTAAATGTAAACATTTTTATCTTAATGTAATTGTGTAGTAATGTATAATTAATGAGTGTGATGCATTGTAGGTTGATTAGGTGCCTGTGACCTTTTGGATTCAAAGTTTTGTCTTTCGGTTTTTTGACCTTGATCAGTTCTTGGAAACATGAGAATAAATACATTGTGCTTGTTACAGTAAGAGGGAATTGTGGACATCAGCTTCTGTGAGATCAATAGGAGATTAGTTTCTGGAAATTTCCTGTGAGTATCGATGCCACAACTGCGGTGTGTTAATTTGGGCTTGTGTGTGCTTCCTTACCTTTGCTCACAAAGTCCCACTTAGTTCAGTTTCTTGACAGTACTGATTTCTGGGGGGGGGTGGGTTGCAGCCTCAGCAGCAGCAGCAGGAGGAGAGATGCTGCTTTTGTGGAGAACCCTTGTATCAAGCAAGGACAGGCCATTTCATGGGACACAAGACAGTGGTGCTGGGGAATTGTCAGCAACAGGCTGGAGACCAGGACTTCTGTCTTGGAGGGAAGGCTCATATCTGCCCTCTCCCCTGCTTGTTTCCCTATATCCACAGAATAAATGCTCAGATCTGCATATTCACCACTTGGCCAAAATTAAAAAAACAAAAAAGCTTTCCCCAAACCCACATTTTATGCTTAACAGAAGCTATAAGACCACTGAAACCCAGGCCTTTTATTAAAGTGCATAAGTGCAATCTTATCTGTGTACCTTAAGGCAACTGTGACTGTGAATTGTCTTTCATATTCAGAATTACTATACCAGAGAAACAGTCTCAAGAAGAGAATCAAGACAGTCCAAAACTTTAATAGCTGAATAATACAGATCAGCCTTCAGGACTCAACCTTGAGCCTGACATCAGTCTTCTGTGTCTGAGCTTCAAAGAAAACCATATTTAGTCCTCTAGGACAGTAAAAAGATTGTTTGAAGTTAGTAAAGCACATGTGTAAGTATTGGCAGGCTCAGGGCTTTTATCCTCAATGAATACAAATGTCTTACCATGTTAGAAGTCATTATTGTTTAAAAATAATAGTTGTAAACATTTGAAGCAGGTAGCCTTTGAAATATGCTGGTTTGAGTGGTTCATTATACTATGCAACTTTTGTTTGTTTCTATGTATTCATAAAGGATATTAATATATATTTTAAAGAGTATAAGCCTTTTAGTCCTTTCTGGCTTTTGAAAGGAAAAAAAAATATGTTTCCTAGTCAACTAACATAAATTGAGACCATTGTGTAACTGAGATTTTTTTCATTGCAAGATATGATTATTTGTTGGTCAAGATGACTCCAGTTAAATGGACTTAACTGGTTATAGTTTCAAAATGTAAATCATCAATCTACTCTCATTTGAACATAGAATCATAGAATGGTTAGAGTTGGAAGGGACCTTAAAGATCATCCAGTTCCAACTCCCCTGTAATGGGCTGGGACACCTCCCACCAGACCAGGTTGTTCAAAGCCCCATCCAGCCTGGCCTTGAACACTTCCAGGGATGGGGTATCCACAACTTCTCTGGGTGACCTGTTCCAGTGCCTCACCACCCTCACAGCAAAGAATTTCTTCCTAATATGTAATCTAAATCTCCCCTCTTCCGATTTAAAACCATTACCCCTTGTCCTGTCACTCCTGACAGAGTCCCTCTCCAGCTCTGCTGTAGGCTCCCTTTAAGTGCCTGGATTTGCCACGTCCCAGGTGCAGGACTCTGCACTTGGCTTGGTTGAACTTCATGGAATTTGCATTAGCCCTTATCTCAAGCCTGTCCAGGTCCCTCTGGATGGCATTCCTTCTCTCCAACGTGTTGACCCCACCACCAAGCTTGGTGTCATAGGCAAACTTGCTGAGGGTGCACTCTATCCCACTGTCCATGTCTCCAACAAAGATGTTAAATAGTACTGGTCGCAGTACTGACCCTGGAGGGACACCACTTGTCCCCAGCCACCACTTGGACATTTACCCATTGACCACAACCCTTACATGTTCAGTAACATGTAAGTAGACATTCCTGGAAAATTATTCTTTTTGTGGCTGCAGCTTTAATGAAGTGTACTCCTGATTTTATTCCAGAGAAATGCTGAATTTCTCAGACAACTAAATGATCCCACACAAGGAGCTGGAGTTGCCGCTGCAGAACAGATTACCTGACTGAGGTGAGAAAGCCTCCAGCACTGGGAAGACTTAGGCCAGCCAGTCCTTGGCATAGTGTCCCCCACCTTGTGAGTGGTCACAAAGGTGACTTCACGCCTGGTATCTGATTGCCCAAGAAGTGCCAGGAGAAGAGATGTAGGCCTAGGGACAATTTGCCTCTGCTGCACACAGTTCTGCATCTTCCAGCCCATCGCCTGCTGTGCTGCTTTGGCCATCACGGGTTTCCATTCCTTGGTTTTTTGACTGACTATGCATGTTTCATTTAAGCTTTGGGTATTTGTAGGGCAAGCTGAGTGGAAGTGCTGTCACATTTTACTTTGCTTTTCCTTTTCTCTGTTCCTGAAGAAATTCAGGTGATTTTCCCTCCCAAAAACCCACAACCAAAAAACCCTCACTGAAATTTTTGACCAGTTGAGATTATAAATCTACCATGTCATTTAGTTTATTACTTTTCCAGAGCAGCTGAGCTGCCTTAAAGGCAGTTCTTATAAAATCTCCTGCTAATCAGGAGTACTCAAACCTGTGAAAAGTTTGTCACTTTTTTTTTTAAGTTAATGGTATTTCCTCTTAACCATTTTATTATATCTAAAAACAGGATAGAAGCTGGAGAGTCCTTATAATGGTGATGATATGGTACAGGCACCATACGACGGACCTTCTGCTAAGAGTAGCAGTTCCTGTTTAACCTTTCAGTGTAAACTGAGGAGCAAGCTTAAATAATTTATACTATATGCATAGCTTGGGAGGAGGGAGAGAGGGGGGGAACCCAGAGCATATAAACCCAAGTATTTTAATTTACACTTACTAGTGAATGAACTTAAATTATCATAACACAACTTCAATCACTGTAATACCACTCTTTTTATTGTAGGAGCCAAAGTAATTAATCTGTATATTTACGATCCTTGTCTATGATTAGTTTTCTGTCACTGGATATGGTGAGTCTCTGCTGTTATGACTATATTTTATTTACTAATATTTTCCTACACAGCGCTGAACACTCCCTGCTGAAGAAGCTGAATGGACAAATCCATGAAGATATCTTTCATTTTCCCTGACAGTGAGTGATGTTTCCATATATAAACATAATAATAGAGTCATTACATATGCACTCACATTATCATAGCTGCTGTGTGCTCAGTGTTATTCAAAACAAGGCAGGAAGCCAAATCTTCCTAGTTCCCATTTTGATTTAAATTGTATTTGTAATAAAGGGATTTTCATTCAACCTAAATGCAGTTTCATCCTAGTCCAACAAACCTCCCCACTTCTTTTTTATTATTATTTTTCCTTTATTCTAGGTCACTCAGTCCTGATACAAGTGAAATTCTCCTCTGGTGGTGATAACAGCAGCGCTACTCAATGAACTATAACAAGGGCTCTAAATGCATCTCCTGTAGCATACCACAGTGATTTGCAAAAGTGGGAATAAATCAAAGCAGTGAAGAGATGCCATGTTGAGCCAGAAGCTAAATGTTACATCTTGTTGCAGGAGGCTAGGGGGAGAACAGATCCTGTGTTTCTGGCAGCACAATATCTTTGTGCTTGTTACCTCCGATCCAACCCCATTAAAACAATCATTCAGAATCTGCAGGAAATTGTCACCTCTTTCTTTCATGCAATGGCAGCTGGTATTGGTGCCTACACACATTTCTCATTTCCTTCAAGATTTTCAACACACATTAAAAAAAGAAGCTTAATTTATATTAAAAAATGTGTCAGCTTACCCTGAGGCTCAGCACGGGCACCAGGGAAAAAAATAAAAGATAAATGCCTCTAGGTGAACTGGCAGAGGCTCTAATTCTCCACTCATTCTACTGCTACACAGTATGCACCACATTAATCATTTTGCATAGGCAGGCGCTTAAAAAAAACTTCGACAATTTTAAAACAAAGATGCATTGCCCTGAACTTAATAATAATGCAACTGTATCTTGTAGAACAATCTCAGTTCACACATACTGTACCCCCTAATAGAAGAGGTATAAAGTAATATTGGAGTCTTCTGCGACATAATTTTTATTATCCTGTTTCTTTAGTCTATCTGGTTATGTCCCCTCTAGTGGGCATTTCTGTGTGTGTGTTTAAGTATACATATATAATGTTGTCATTTGTCTTATTTGAGTGCTGACATACACAGGATGTTTTCTACCTCCCGTTTTTATTGTGTGGCTGGGTAAATGTGTTATGTGATCCAAGTGAACTCTGTTGCCTCAGTCCAACTTGGATATAGTTTTCCTTTAACTTTCTGTGATGGGGAGTAGAGAAATAGTTTTTTCACTTTTCTCACTTTCCTAGCTTATGTGATGTTGCAACATTCACATATTTTGTTTCTGCCTCATTCCGGAATTATCCTGTGTTCCGTGTGCTTAGTAATGCTAACTTCACAAAGTACAAATAATACTTGAAGGTGGAAGACAACATCAAATCTAGGAAAGCAGCAATGATAGGTTATGAAGATGAGGAGTACAAGGCTCTGAGGGAAGGACTGCTTTAGGGGACAGGACCTATAGCTGTGGCAGCTGTGGTGCCAGTTAGAGCTACGAGAAGATCAGTAAAGATTTGGGTTGCATGAAGGGCAGTGTTTCATTGCTTTGATATACAAGGTGCTGCAAGGCTGGCTGACCTAACTAGCTCTCTGACAGTCCTCTTTTGGAGAAAGCATCAGTGGTTTTTACAGACGGCATGCATAGCTTTACGTTAGTTCCCAGCTTGTTAGAAGATGTGGCCCCAGGGGACAGTCCATGAGCCCCGGAGGGGTTATTAGAAAGACCGTTGTCAGACAGCAGTGTTTCCAGCAGCTCTGCAGCTGGCCTCAGTTGTATTTCTGGACTCCCAGCAGCTGCCTGAGAAGGTCTGCAGAGGTGAAAAGACGACTTGCTGTTTTGTACCTACCTCCCAGTGCTGTGTGAGTACAGCAGAGAACAGGTAACCGGCCTGAGTAAATAGTCTGTGAACTATGAGGAAAAGCTGGATCAGTTTCAAGGCAGATTTGGAAACAAGAAGTGCAGATGTGACTTAGACTATGTTACAAATGCTAAGCAGTAATATATGTATGGGCACATTTTACACCCATACACCATTCCTGAGGCCATCAGCTTGGCGTATGACAAAAAGGCAGGCAAACACAGTTCCTCCTGCATCAACCAAGAGTAGTGGACACCCAGGCAAACAAAAGGCTTTTCAGTAAAATGGGAAGCTTGGTGGGCCTGGATCCTGCAAGTCAATGGCTGGTTGTGCAGCTGGTGATGATGACAAGAATATGACTTTTACAGCCATGAGACCCTCATGGGCACTGAGGACTATTAAGAAGAGATGGGTGGTGCAAAGGGTGGACAGCTTGTGATGAGAGCTTTAAATTAGCAATGATGGGGAGGGAACTGATGACCAACATTCAAGTGAGGAAGTAGTGGGCTGGGGAAACAAGCAAAGTGTGCAGGATGACATGAACAGGAGAGACATTACAATCAAAAAAACAAAGCAGAAGGGGGCTCACACCAACACCAGATGCCTATGGGACAGCTCTAACACTGCTTTTTGGAAAACGCATATGACTGGATGCCTCTCTGAATTGCCGGTACACTAACACACATGGCATTGGGAAGACACAGCAGGAATTTGATAGGACTAGAGGTAACAGGCGCAACTTTGAACATAAGAAGTTTCATCTAAACATGAGGAGGAACTTCTTTACTTTGAAGGTGGCAGAGCCCTGGAACAGGCTGCCCAGCTGGTGGAATCTCTGTCTCTGAAGACGTTCAAAACCTGCCTGGACACGTTTCTGTGCAGCATGCTCTAGCTGGACCTGTTTTGGCAGGGGGATTGGACTCGATGATCTCCAGAGGTCTGTGATTCTGTGAATTCTGTGCTTGGAAGGATCCCATGAAATATGGTCCTGGAGGGAAGAGGCATCCACGAGAACTGGATGATTTTCAAGAAATGCCTCCTCCAAGTTAAAGAATTATCCTCTTGCTGTGGAGTAAGTGAAGCAAAGGTGGTAGGAGGCCTGGATGGATAAACAAATGTCTCCTGACAAAACTGAAGCACAAAAGGAAGTGTACAAGAGATGGAAGAAGGGACAGGGCACTAAGTGTGCAGGCATGGGGTTAGGGAAGCCAAAGGAGTTGAATCTGGTGAGAGAAGTGAAGGGCAAGAAGGGCTGATATGCATTCATGAATAAGAAGAGGAAGACTGGGAAAATGTTGGTCTGCTGCTGAACGAGCTGGAGGACCTGGTGCCCAAGGTCATGGAGGAGACAGAAGTACTCCATGCCTTTTTCACCTCAGTCTTTAGAGGTAAGTTTAACCTTCAGAAATTCCAGGCTCCTGAGGCAAGTGGGAATATCTGAAGTGATGCAAACTTACCCTTAGTGAAGGAGGATCAGGTTAGGGAGCTTTTAAACAAGTCCATGGGAACCGATGTGAGGCACCCATGAGGGAGCTGGCCATTCTTCATTGTCTTTGAATGGTCATGGTGATGGGAGGAGGTTCCTGACAACTGGAAGAATGCAAATGTCACTCCTGTCTTCAGAGAATCAGCTCTGAGCAGAGGGTTTGGAGTAGGTGATCTCCAGGGGTGCCTTCCCACCTCAGTCGCTCTGTCATGCATCTTTGATTCTGTATCTTTTAAAGACCATTCTTCAGTGCCCATAAGGACGTCTGACATTTAAAGGACACTTGAAAATTTTCTCCAGTTTTGGTTGCCTGTCTCTGGAGATCCACTGGCTGAGTGCAACAATTTCTGGAGTCTCCTTAATATATTAATCCTCAGAACACGCTTGTTTATGGCATGAACAGTCACTATCGCGACAGAAGTGGCAGGTTTAAATGGGGCATAAATTTGCTAGGGTAAAAGGAATTTATTGGACAGAGCATATATAAATGGTATTGCAGCGGCACAAAGGGGGATGTAGATGTGGATGTGTGTGCAGCGGGAAGCTATAAGAAGTGCAAAATCAGAACATCAGGAAGGAAAATGCTTTGAGTGTCTGGGCATGATTTAAACAGCAGGCATGCAAGTATTGCCTGTGGTAGTAGTTTGATCATACACAACAGTGAGATACAGTTCTAAATGTCCATTTTACTCACGCCTTTTTCTTCAAAAGTTAGTGGTTTGTGCTTGTTTTCACACAAATGTCGATGGATTCACAGCATCATTAAGAAGTTGAGAATCAGCCCTTCAGTTCTTTGAAGGAACGGCTAAGGATGTGGTCCACATGGTTGGCACAGGATGGCATTTTTCTGTTGAAGTCAATGCCTGTACTTCAATGAATGCTGTAGAATGAGTAGAGGACAGGGGAAGGTCGTGAAAATACACAACCTGGTAATAGCAATTATGTAGTTAAGAAGTACAGCCTAGAAACTTTCTTTGTTATAGTGAAACTGAACTCCTCTTGGATCAACTGATGAATATGAGTTGCATGTCTTTTGAAGGATCTTAGAGAGAGTCTTGGGTCCGCAGAAGAATACTCCAATACTGTTGCTGTAATCGCAATAACAACAAAAGTGAGAGAGTAGCAGAGCAAATGAATAAACTGTACCTTTTGGCTGCCTCCAGCTTTGCATCTTTTGAAATGGCTTTTTGAGAAATACGTTTGAAAAAAAAAAATTGTGTTACTGTCACAAAGCATTACAGTATAATTACTTTAATACTTTAGTGTTTATTTTATCTTATAGTGTTTATTGTATCTTATTGCATTATTTATTTGGATTGCTATATTAGAGGTCACAAACTGTTTTAAATGGTAATTCTTCAGGTTTGATCTTCATTGTTTATTTTAATCAGAGAAGCAAATACTCTGCTTAGACTGAATATTTGAAATTATTTTTCTCCAGCTAAGTTAATTTTTTTTTTCTAAAATGTACACAAAAAATTCGGTTACTTCTGAGTTTTTTTCTTTTTCTTTTTCTTTTTCTTTTTCTTTTTCTTTTTCTTTTTCTTTTTCTTTTTCTTTTTCTTTTTCTTTTTCTTTTTCTTTTTCTTTTTCTTTTTCTTTTTCTTTTTCTTTTTCTTTTTTTTTTTTTCCAATCATCTTAACACTTTGCTGCCTGCAGAAAAATTTTAAATGGCTGATTTGAGAACAGAATTTGTAAATAGGTAGTTCTTATAAAATAAGAACCTGAGCAATGTAGCAAAGAATTGCATTCTTAAGTGCACAAGTCTGCTACAGGGAGCTGGAAACCTGGTTATTCACTGCAAAGTGCCTTAAAGGGTTTAGACCTAAATACACAGCACATATTGCTTTGAAACATCTATATGTACACACAGATACCCACACATGCTTTGCTGCTGGGGAAAGCTCAATCTACGTAAAGGCAGCACAAGCGACAAGTGAGAGCATGAGTTTCAAAAAGTTTGCTTCTGTAAAGGAGGGGCTGTAGATATGATTTGGGTACCTAAGCCATAGTCCCCAGACGTAGTGCCCCGGAGCTGGATTCTACTAGGTTTAACATGGGGTGGTACAATCCTGCTAATCCACTGAAAGACACTGTTACAGCCAAGGGAAAGTCCGTGCATCTAAGTGTGGTGACCCAAAATGTAGTCAGTTTGTAAAAGTTGAATGTTTCACCATTCTATAGGAACTCTTGAGTTTTTCTGCCTCTTGAACCTTCTGTAACTCAGAGCAAGAAAAGTCAGAGCATTTTTTTTCTCATGAGCAAAGCTTAGTTCATGCAGGGTTTTCTTTAAAAGGTTCAGCATTGACTGTAAAGATGGTCATCAAGGCTCAGAAGAAAATACAGATTTTTCTGTCACTTTAGTACTGGTTTTCTAAGGAAATACCACAAGATCCATTATAGAAAGTTAATGCCCATCTCCTTCCCTCAGCATCAGAAAACAGATTTTTCTCAGTTGTGCTTAACAAAAATAACAAAAAATGATGTTCAAACTATGACTTTAAAAGCTCTGTTTATGCAGTAGAAGCCCTATAGAAGGTCTTTCAAAAATCATATTTTCTACTCTTGGCCTTTTCGTATTTTTAATCTTTCATATTTCCTGATTGTATTTATTTTGACCTCCATCAAGTGGTTTCTTTATTACTGTTATTTTTGAAATTTTATGGTATTCTTGTAACTTACTGTATTCTCTTTGATCTCCTCCCTTTCAGCTTTCTCTGGTGTCTTTTTCATCTTTAGAAAAAGTCTTCTGCTTTGTTTTTCGGTCTTTCTGTCTCCCAAAAGCAAGCCTTTATTTTGCATTAGCAGGTAAATTTTTGAAAATCATAAAGAGTGACAAGGATTCTGGAATTTCCTACTGCTCAACACAAAATGTTTCAAATTCTTGCTTCAAAGGCTTTCAGGAACAAAGAGGCTTTTCTCTGACCACCAGCGAATCCACCAAGTTCAAATGAACTCTTTGCCAGCAGAGATGAACTAATAACAGAACGGCATAGTCTTGCAAGAGTAGCCAAATATGTTAGGGGAACAAACATATCCTTGACATCATAAGAAAAAAATCACAGTTTATCTCTTTAATAACCATCTTCAAGGGAAATTAATGCTACTTTGTCCTTTGTGCAGAACAGTAATTGGATTGTGTGTTTCAATTATATCTGGACAAAGGCCAGGATATTGAAATACTTCTAAATATTAGATTTTCTTGTCCAAAAATTAGATTTTATTGGCATTCTCTTTCCGAGATTTCTTCATTAAAAGCTTCATTAAGCATAAATCTTCTTTCCACACAGCAAAAAAACTAAATTATTTTAAAAGGGTCATTTAGAAAGGATTGCCTTCCCCTTCTCCCACTGTTTATGCTGAGGGAAGAGTAACCTAACAAGATTAGAAGCCAAGCTGCCTTACCTAGGATGGTTTTCGGCTAGTTGCTTGAACTCATTGTCCCAGTTTGGCCTTCCATAGCAAGTCTTCTGTCTCAAACCAGTAATTACATCCATCTTGTCATCATAATGTAGGGCTATGTGAGTAGCCTAAGGGCAAAATTACAAGATAATAATTTTAGAGTCAACAACGTATACTCCAAGTCACAGGAGAAAGCAATAATGCTGCTTCATGGTGAAAGACAGAAGTATTAATGAGGGAAACTCTGTAATTATCCAGTGGAAGGACGAAGGAGAGGAGATGAGAAAAGAGGAGAGGAGAGGAATACTCAAGAGATCACAAAATGACTAAGAGGTGTAAAAAGCGCCAGAGACCTCAGAGGAGTTCAGCTCCTTGAGATTAAATGTTTGAAATTAGTTGGGATTAAATACCTGTCCTTACTGGCCTGGGCCTAAGTGCCTCAGTCAATTTGCAGGCAGGTCTTAGATTCCTAAACCTTTTCTTGGTTTTTGAATATCCCACCCTACACTTTATTCATTGCAGATCTTGAAGCAACAGTCACTGTTTTAAAGGTGGAGTTGGAGTTTAGAAAAGGGAACAAAGTGTACCACAACAGACTTTGACATTAAATATTAGCAATTACATGCACCTTTAGGTAAGCCCGGAGCATTCTGCAGCTGATGGAAAAGACTGGCAGATGTACCAGCTTGGTAGGGGTAAAACCCTAAGTGGTTTGACTCTTCTTCTCAGGTGGAGGCAGGTGCAGAAAATGGATCAGCTCAGGTGATCAGCACTGAACTAAGAGAGCTGCACAGCCAAGAAAACAAATCCTGATTTTCATGAGCACTTACTGTCTCTCAGCTCCTATGCTATCCCCATTACCATATGATCTGGGTACTTCCCAGATATATAAAAAAAAAATATATATATATAAAGAAAAGCACTGTCTCTCCTAATTGTGCTGCTGTTGTGTAGGAGTAATATGCTTGTTTTCACTCCAGACTATCATCATTGCTATCACTGTCAAGAAATTACCAGAGGAAAGCTAAGTTGAAAAATGGGCTTTGCATTTAGTTCAGGCCCTAGCATGAACTAGGCATCATTATCATCGCTTGCAGAAGTCATTGCTGAAATTTAGATCCATTTCCTGAGAATATTGTGTATTTCTTGTGCTAATGAGTCTTCAATGTTGTTTAACACCTCAGTTTTTCTGGTCAAGGAGAGTTGTCACGAGAGGTCATGTTTCTAAAAGTTTCTTCTTGTTAGTTCAGGCCAATGTCATGAAGGATTTAGAATAGTGTAAGAAAGAGCTTAAAGTGTTTGGTGGGAGTGGGAGGTGAGGAACAGTAGGAATTTTTAATTGTTTACAGCAAAATTGTGCAGATGGGATATTTCTGTTCGCATTGAATGGAACTTTTCCAGGATTTTTGGTGTTAGCCCTTGTTATAGCTCACAGTGTTAAAGTTGCCTAGGAATTTCAGGGGCATTTCAAGGACCAGTAGGCTGAAACATGATTTCTTGTCCAAGCAAAGGTAGACGTATGCCATATCTGCTTGATAATCTGATACCAACATGGAATCTACAAAGAGCTTGAAGCATTGAACAAGCATTATGTCTGAGGAGTAAACACCTACCAGCAGTGAAGGGTGCACTAGAAGTCATAAATTGCCCAATCTGCTTGGGTTCAGCTTCACCCAACTACTGGTCATCTATATAGTGAGACAGGCAGAGAATGGGGAGAATGTTGGGTTTGTTTGCTTAGGGAGAAGTAAAGGATCATCCAAATATCACTGGTACTGGAGCTTAAATTTTGAGGAGTAATGATCTGGGATTTACTAAACATAAGTAAGACCGTTAACCGTTAAGATGAAGGAGCTTGTGGATGTCTGAAGAAAGTGGAGCTGTTACCCAGCACAGTTCCCTGGGCTTGGTCAGAATAGGAGAAGCTACAACTCAAAAGCATTCATCTTCCCCCACAGGATGGGAACTGACAGGAGACTGGATGATGAGGTTTGGAGAGAAGAGGGAAGCACTTTAGAAAAATGCAGGGCACCCAAGTAAAGAGAGCCAGGTGTCCCAGCAAGAATAATTGTCTCCCTACCTGACTTCTGGACTGATGTTTGCCCAAGAGGGAAGTGGGATGATGGCAGTTGAGAGAAGAGGGCAACTTTGTGTTTTGTAAGGTTCCTCGGTATCTTCTTTCAAAACAGGTTTTAGGTAATACCCTGTGATATTGCTAATGTACAGTGGTGGTTTCTGTGACTGCCATATACTTCATGGTAGGAGTAGATTTTTCTGAATACAGCTTTATGCACAAACCTCATTGCTTGTCAGAAGCCTTAAAGAAAGCAGAGAGAAACAAGTTTGGGTTTTGGTGGGTTTTTTGGGGTTTTTTTTGTAACAGCAGAGGCAGGAAGGGAAAAGCTCTGTGGAATCTATTTTTTTATCTCTACGTTTTTATCTCTTCCATTCAACATAGACCACAGGAAATAAGCAGAGCAAATAAGAGCAAAGACTTTTCCTTGAGAGTTTTTCTGACAGGTGGCTAACTGATCAAAGTGTCACCTGAGTGATCCATTAAAAAGAAGAGGGAGAGAAAATCAACTTCTCTGGATCTAAGTAAGGACTAAAGAAGTTGAGTGAAATTGACCCAGTCCAAAGATTAAGTGCCATGAGTTGGGATGGTCCAATGAAGTTGTAAGATGGCTAATTTGAAGTCAACCAGAGAAAATATATTTTCAAACAACATGAATCGATCCATTGAGTTTGTTGCCAAAATGTTCTACGCACAACAGGGTTGAAGACTGTACTGAACATGTATGTGAACAACAAAAATTATACTAAATAATAAGAATAAACAAAACCAACTCTTTTTATACAACCCTGCTTGTTGAAGACATGGACAAATGCCCATTCACAAGCTCCTGAAAGACTCTGCTCTTTTCTGCAAAACATGCAGTAACCAGCACCACACAAGCCAAGCTATAGGACTGGCTTGATTTCTCCATTCCTGTTTTCCTAAATGTGAGATAGAAACAGACGGCTTGGTGTGTTTGTATTTACAGTTCTTTGTCTCTCTGCTTCATCCATCATTTATTCAGCTATTCCTGTTCCATATGTTCCCATACTGGAAAAGCAAGGTACATTAACTCAGACTCGTAAGAGTTTCATTATTACCTGACTTTCATCCCAGCTAGTAAGAAATATATGATAGCTCAGAAAATCATTTTTTCCTTTTTCAGCCATTTTTGTTTCCAAGTGGAACAGAAGATCAGCAAACCACTCAAATGCAGATGGGTCTCGACAAATCCAGTAAAAATAAACCTGTCAGATAAAAGAAAAGAGATTTAACAAGAAGAAAACTGTCAATAAAACTTCCTAATGATTGGCTCAACTCGTTAACCACATAGTATGTCTCTTCTCCACTGTAAATTTAAACATAATTACACATCATTTTCATGATATAGTTCCTATCTTTTAAAAAATTCATTCTCTTCTTAAACATTGAGTGAATATATTAATGTGCTAGTGAAGATAGGCAATGTACAAGTTTCTCATCTCTCCCTGCCAGCCCAACTCAGCTTTGACATAATACTTAACCTTGCATTTCTTGCAAACTATTTGGTTATTCTTTGAAATTTTGGATTTATTTTCAATTATGTTTAAAATGGAATTTCAGTTTCACTCAGCACTGAAGCAAGGGATTCCTGTTTCTCAAGACCTTATGCCATAGGTTAACAATCGATGTGGTCAAAAGATTGTTCTTTAGTGATGTTCTTCAAGTTGGATGCCGTATATAAAACAGGCTACAGAATGCCCCTACTTCTTTTAAAATGTATTTCTTGTTTAACTTGGAACATATAATTTCTAGAAAAACATGAAACTGTAATTTTGAAGTTGCTAAAGGAGTAAAATGAACAGTTATCTCATAATTGGTTTTCTATTGGTTGAAAACCTCCTCTCTATGAAAAATTTACACCGTTCTTCTCATCCACATTTCTCTAGCCTCATCTTCCATATGCTGGATCTTGATATAGTTGCCTGCTGGATTGGGGAACCTGTTCTTAAGGTAGAAATTAGAAGCTGGGATCAAGTCATCCTATAAACTAAACACTCCTGGCATCTGTCACTGATAGGATAATTTTCCAGCCTTTAATAATTCCTATTTCTTATTTCTGTCTATTCCTTCTCTACTGCAGTCAGCCACAAACAGAACTGAGAGTTTGTTAAAAATAAATAAATAAATTATTAAGATCTTGGCACCGGGTGATGTTTGCATAGGGAATCAAATCTTATAAACAAGACAGTCCGTATGATGATGAGAGTTTCTATTTCAAAAGTCCTTGCTGTGGCATCTTCAGGTGAGAATCCTCAAACCCCTTTCTCTGCTCAGTCCTTATAGCCAGCTGGCCTAGGGACCACTGTGGACACTTCAGCACATGCATGATTTATTGTGATAATCTATTGTGATTTTTTGTCTTAACTACATACAAAGCATCTTCTAACTAATTAACCATGTATAAAAGACTCTCCTGTGTGACCACTTCTGCAGGAACAGTTTCTGATGACCATTGGCAAATGTCTTACCTGTATACAAGTTAATCAGTTTTGCAGCACTGCCTGCAGAGTCTCAAGGCTGGTGAAATTCCCCTTCTAGGATCTTAATCAACACACAGAGCAGGAGCAGCCTTAAGGAGCCTTCAGGACAGAAGACATTCCCACCTGGAAACCTCCTCCACCAGTTCTGGGAGTCAAATTCTGGGCTGGGAGAACAGCCCATCCCCTGGTTTCAGCTCCACCCAGCTTTTCTCTCAAGCTGGTCCAACTGCATCAATCACTGCACCGGGAGCTCCTGCTCCATCCAGAGGATGAATGTCTGAAGTTCTCTGGGTGTCTGCCCAGGTGCTACCCTGATGGTTGGCTGAACTACAATTATAAGAAAAATCCGATTGCAATTCTTATAACTTCAGTCTGTAGCTCTTGACGCATAATCCATGATTACTTTTGAACAGAGGGCACCAGACCTCCAGTGGCCTTCTGTGGGCAGTGTAATTTTGAATGTAGTTATTTTTATAGTGTCTCCAAAGAAATAATTCACAAACATAGAGGAAGCCTCAAAACCTCACTATTTTGGATGAAAAAAAGAATGGCATAGAGGACAATGTATAAGCTTATAACAAAAGAATGGTTGGAACTTGTTTTTTATTTTGTTACAAAATTCCTTAATTTCCTCCAACCCATCTCTCTGTGCTCACCAGCCTCTCTGTCTTTTATTATACTTCAATATCAAAGGTAATCTGGAAGGTCTTCCCCAAGGCCATCATCATGGGAGCTCTGATGATTTGGAAATTGTAGCCCTTTTCTATAAGATCAATGAGATAAAGATGCATATCAAACAATTCTGAAGTGAAAAATTGGATAAGAAATCAGAAAGCTATAAAGAGATTTCCTGAAGATTTAATACACTAGGTTGTCAGACTTCTGGTAAGGTGGTGGGAGAAAAATGTGCTAACACCATGCTCCACTGGAGATTTGGTGAAGGAGACTAACTGTAATTTGAGATGTTTCCTAGCTCTGAGTGTACTGTAAGGGACTATCTGTGGTTTTTCTAAGAAATATAAATGAAGTATGATCCCAGGAAACAGAGATAAAGCAATCAGGGTTAAGTAGAGTATCTTTACAGCCCAGCAATAGGACTGTCTGCAGAACTTTAGTACCAACCATCTTGGCTGCTTGCTTTTTCCCCTTCTGTTTCAATGTTTTGCCTTAAATATAACCTTATTGCTTTATACGGCGTGTTGCTGCTGATTTACAATGGCATAGCTTATGAGGAAAAAAGCAAGCCCACTGACTTTATAGCATTTCATTTTTGTGACCAACAACAGCGTTATTTTAAATTACCAAAACTAGGTAAGATTTATAGCCTTAACCTTTATGTAGTTTTTTATGTCTGAATCCTGAAGTCCCTGCTTTTTCCACATCCTCAGCTCTTTGAAAATCAGGCCACTGAGTGCTGTCAGTCTGTATCACACCGTGGCTGTTGATTTGTAGTGAGAAATTTCTTCCCCCAGCCTCTACTTGATCATCTTATTTCTCAAGTCTTTTCGGTGGTTCCTTTCGTGGAAACGTATATTTAGTACATGTGTGTGGAGAGAAGGCATGTGCTTCTACATGAATAATGAATCGTGCTCAGGGTAGTAACTGGGAGCATGTGGGCAGGACTGGGAGCCAAACACATTCAGGGAAGGAGGAAGAAAAGCCAGATGATGAGCTGAGACAATGTAGTCTTGGAAATGGGGGACTATGTTCCAGAAAGTTGTGTTATGGATCTGGAAGAAGTACTTTTAGCTGGTTGCAGACCTAGGTGCCTCGGTAACAGTCAGTCCAACCAAATTGTGTCAAACCACTTTTGGTTCAGTCCTCTTGAGAAAGGGTGTAGTGTTCTGAAGCCACAGAAATTCCTTAAACACATCCCTGGTGCAGTTCTGATGAAGCAGTATCCATAACACTGCATCTAATTTTCATGTTAGAGGTGGAGAGCACTTGGTAATGAAGAAAGACCGTCATTACAAGCCTTTTTTTGGCCATGATTATAATCTCAGAATGAAAAGAGGTAGTGAAGAAGGATGGCAAAAGTTCTCCTTTTCCCTTAGCTCAAAGAGGACTTCTGGTGTAATATGTTAAAATAAATGCTGTTTACAAAGGAGTCTTCCTTTCATTACACTGACTGCCCATAGCATAGCACCATATATTACATGTATAATTAAAATACAATAAATGCACAATAAAATTAATCCTTATTAAAACTGTAGAATAAAGCCAGCATCAGTGCATTTCTATAATTAAACAATTATTCTGAATCCTATCTTTTCTTTTCTTGTAAGCCTCATACTATTAAATAACTGCAATTAGTTAGGATCCTTAAAAATCTGGTTTAGATTTATGTTTCATTAGTCTCCACCCACCCTACCCCCGTTGACTACATTCATCAGCTTGATGGCTTGCCCAAGTAAACTGTCTTAAATTTTCCAAGTGCTCTTTTTGCAAATTGAGTTAGATGCAGTATTGCTATTAATCAGATCTGTAATGCAGGGTTTTGAGTAGTCGCTTGGTTCTGTAATACTCTGCTCCCTTGCCACGCATGCGTATTTATCATCCAGTTTCCTACATGCTGAATTTTGTACAACAGACAGGAACAAATGCTCTGATACCTCTTGTCTGTAAGGTGAAAGAATATAGTTCGTAAACCAGCTTCCATCATGCAGAAAGTTATTAATAATTATCTGGATATTTTGAATAATAATTATTTGGATATTAGGAAGAAATTCTTTCCTGTGAGGGTGGTGAGGAACTGGAACAGGTTGCCCCGAGAAGTTGTGGATGCCTCATCCCTGGAAATGTCTAAGGCTGGGCTGGACGGGGCTTTGAGCAACCTGGTCTGGTGGGAGGTATCCCTGCCCGTGGCAGGGGGGTTGGAACTTGAAGATCTTTAAGGTCCCTTCCAACTCTAACAATTCTATGATTCTATGATTCTATGACTATCTGTCTGTTTCTCATTGCTCCCTGAAGGCAGAGGTGAAGCTGCAGCTCTGAGCAAAGCCAATTTTTCACCAACAGGGTGTAAAAGGTGATGAAGCAGGGGATGTCCAGGGAAGCATCTTCATCCCTGACTCTTGCTGCTCTCTCTTAGACATGACTAGTCCCTGCAAAACCCTCTTACACCTCCACCTGGATACTTCACTGCAAAACCTGAGTCCTTCCAGCTCCTGAGCATACCACATCACTCATGGGCTGTAACGTACCAAAAAAGATCAGAGAACTTCCTCATCCTAATTAGTTGATCCAGGAGGCCACTACAGCTAAGATGCACCAGTGCCTGTTGACCAGGGCATGCAGAGGACTCAGAGCTAGGGTGGCAGCAGGCAGCCTTTCTCAGTCTGTTCTCAGACACATCTCAGAAAGGTGGTTACGTTTGACAGCAAAAAGAGACCAGGTTTTTAGATCTTCAGAAGAAGATGTTTTGTGGAGAAGACTATGTGGGCTACAGTAGAGTTCAAAGCAGAAGGTTACCTCAGGCAGGGACAGTCAATGACAAAGCAAAGGGAAGAGGATGGTTTTGATTTCATCACTGTCTGTAGCTGAAGTTATTGCCAGAAATTTCTGTGGCTGTCAAAGTTCTACATGGGCTCAAAAAGCAATTATACAAATTTATGAATTCATGGAAGAAAAGTTTACTAAGGGACATTAAACACAGAGATGCAGCTCTTGTGTTGAGACATTACTGAACTATAAGTTGCTCGAAGATGAGAAAGTGTCCACTAAGGACAGATTACTGTATGATTTTCTAGTCTGTACACTTTTCCCTAGATGTTCGTGAAGAGCCACTGTTGGAGACAGAATATTGGGCTAGATGGATCTGTGGTGAGGCCCAGTAGGACCTCTCCTATGTCCTTATGTAGGGTAAAAGAGAAAGTGAATGTTTGCTGGTATTATTAACTTGTGGATCAGTACAATTTTATCAATTTCAGCAGCAATTGATCTTAAAAATGAGACCATTAATGTGAAAAAAAGATCATTTTATGCATAACTAAAGCCAGTAGAAACTTTCCAGCCATGAGTAGTAGTAGCGCCCTTCCTCATTGCAATAAATGATACGGAAATGAAGGCTCTAAGGCTATTTAATTGTGAAGAATCAATTAGATAAATGTGTACTCCTTTTGATTTGCTGGGTTTTTTAAATTATACAGCTGCAGACATTATGGAAAGCTATGAGTATTTATATCTCAACTGTATGTGGGCAACACTAAGAAATATTAGTTCAATAAGCGTAATGATAGCTGTACTCAAATCAAAACGAAGTTGTTAAAAAAAGAAAAACCTCTTATTTATTTCCTTAATAGACATTTCTATGGTACTCATCATGGCAGAAAGAGAGTGCTGAATACTTTGAGGAAGATTAAATTATTTGTAATTATACCACAAGTGGAAGCTTTTACCAATGGAAAAAAAATGTTGAGCTACCCTGAGATTAATCGTTCTCACTAAGATGACTGCTAAATTTTTTAAGTAATGCTGTGAACTTCCCCAGCACCTTTCGTCCAGGCTTTCAAAATATTTTACAAACACCAATGAAGTTTAGCTTCATAACACCTGTGAAAAATAAGCATCACTATTCCCACTGCACCAATAAGGAAACCAGGATATAGAGAACGGACATACAGAAATCATGATACTTTTGTATTTCACAGAAATTCAGGAAAATTGAACTCTATAGTAGAAAAAGGTGGCAAAAGACACCATGTGTTTATCTCTGTAGGCACACTTACACAGTATTATCCCTAAAATATGGATGAGCACCCTGAGTTATACTATACTCTCAATGCCTAGTTATATTCTGTTCTTTCTTCCCTAAGATCAGAACAACAACAATAGCAAAAAATTAACATGTATACATATAATATACATAATAAATTTATGTATAGACATACATAGCTCTCCTTCCAGTGGAAAAGATCAGTCTGGTACAGCAGTAGTGTTTGTAAATACATTTCTTTTCACGCCTAGCACATATTTTCATTTTTATTTCCCTCCTTTCTCAGTGCTTTTTCTGCCTCAAAGATCCCCCCTGGCAATTTGAACCTGTCCTCAACTCCTCAGTTGCAAAAATCCCAGATGCTTTTTCAGTGGCAGCTTGTCATTAAGATGCCAGTTTTAACACTCTTTAATTTAAAAAGATCAGCCCCTTGGTCCTGCAATCAGCTCCGTATATACTGACCCTCTCACAGATCTGTCTACTCCAATGTAATTTCAATGTCTGTCCTTAAATGTGAAATGTTGAACAGTTCCTGATTCAGCTTTTACATTGGAAAATGAGCTAAAAGAAGCTATAAGGTCCGCAAGCTACCACTTGCCATGATGGATCAGGAAGAGAATGTTTAATGCTGATTTTTTTCTCTAAACCTTCTTGTCCCTCACCCTACATCACCCATTATCTCTTCTTCACCTATCCTCCCCCAGTGCTGCCTCACATATCCTTAGCAGAAGATGTATAACAGGTTAGCAGATCAAGAGGATGTTAACTTAATTGGTGCCATGCATGCCTTACAGACCCCAATATATTTTTTTCAACACAATAATTAAAGTGGTTTGAGGCAGTAATGTGCATCTTGATATACGCATCTCATCCAGAGCTTAAATGCCTTTTTTATAATTCCTTCTATGCTGGCTAGTATCATGACTTTGCAGGGTGAGAAAAGCGGCTAATAGTCTCTGAATGCAGCATTCTGGACCAGGACATGCAGCCAAAAGGCATTCACAAAATCTGTAGCTGGACAAGGAGCAAGTGCTGCCCTTCACTTCTGTCAGAGGTGACCCTGCAGTGTTTATTTTTGATAGGAAAGCCAGATCTCTCTTCTAGCTCTCTATCTGTCTAGCTATGAAAGACATTCCACATTTATCTCCAATTGCTGTTGAAAATCTAATTCTTCAGTTTTTACTTGAAACACTGCATCTAGGGCTACCGTCTTCCTTGGGGAATGATGGTAAATTTGGGAGACCCTACCCCACAACATCTCCTGAGGCAGCTGGAAAGCAGGCAACTGCAGATTAAAGTGCTCAAGTGGGTCTCTGGCTCTGAATTGCCTCTCCACCCTGGCAAAAAAGGCTCATTTGTGGAACTTTTGGGTGGAGTGATAAACTTTCCCACCTACCTTCTGCAGCGTCAGCATCGTGTTAGGGTCGCAGCATTTGTACCAAATGGATTTTAAAATAGAGGCAAACGGCGTGACTCCGATCCCTGCTGCAATGCACACACTCACTTGGTAGTGAAAGACGTCTGTGGTTGCAGATCCATATGGTCCATCCACGGCCACTCTACAGCAGCAAGACATTTAGTCAAGGGTCAGCAACACAGAAAGTGAGAGAAAGGTTAAAATCTGTTGGGCTACATGTTTTCAAAATGGAACTTCTGTTAAATTAAAAAAACATAAATAAAATTATCTAAACTGGCACACACATTGCCCTTACAAACACATGTATTTTCAGTGGCTGACATTTAATAGCGAAGTGACTGGTTTTTTTCTGAAATGGGAGAACAAGAGCACCCATGTGGGTTTGGGGCCTGGCCATCTATTTAAGCATGCAATTGCAATTTTCTGGCTTTCTGAAATGTGATTAGTCATATAATTGCATGTCCAAATTTAGCTGTGGAATTTGCATATTTAATTATGAATTACTGAAAAGCATCCTGTTATAGAGCTTTATTTTCTATATTGTATGTATCAAAGTGAAGAGGAAAAGATGATATTAATCATTTTGAAAAGTCCTTTATGTGTGTTCAAGGAATGAAAGAGAAAGCAAGAAAGAGGTCATCATATGCAAGGAAACTACTATTTTCTCAGCTCCTTTTGAAAAAAACAGTATTTCAGAACTACATTTTTGGCAATAATACTGTACTTAGGATCTGACATAAAGGCAAAATTTGTAAGGAGAAACACTTGTTTATGTTACTACCTCCTATAATCAACATTGCTGATGCTGAGGCATTCATTTTGGTCAAAATTAGAGATGAAAAAGGTTATTAAGTAATCAGATTCATTCCTCTAGCAACATGGGATGTAAATACACACAGTACTTTGGAGTGTTCTATCCAGTCTGTCTTTAAATAACATAAGTGCTCTGTAAGTGAGTTAGGAATAATGATTTTTACCTTGTTTCAGATATTCTATTGTTCTGTGCATGAATCATCTTGAAAATCCAGCTTAGAAAAGAAAGATGTGAACATACAAAGAATGAAACGGAAAAGAATGAGGGATCACCAAGAAATGGTACATGCAAATATAGGATCACAGTGCATCTGAAACCCTACTGTTGCTTTCTCAAAGTGTACCTGAAGTCCTAGCACACATTTGCCCTTTCATCCACACTTGTCACACGGTTCATTTTTATTTCAGTATTCTAAGTGCTCTGCAAGCGTGGTAGCCCATGAAATAGCTACTCAGGGATAATTTTTGAAAATCTGGCCCCATGTATAAAAAAAGTAATCTTTTAAAAAATGTATATTGTTATGCAGATTATTGCCCAGCCTTGCACTTTTTGAACACTCAAAACTTCCTGTGAAAGATATGTAATTTAGAGAATATGTGCAGACTGCCTAAGAACTGCTTTCAGGTAAGCTTTCTATGTAGTTCAATGTGGGCTTGGGAGCAATTCTCCCTTATTGTTAGTAGATTGAGAAAAAACTGGTCTAGAGGGAATGTCAAGAGATTCTTTAATCTTTCTCTGTGCTATAAGACAGGATCAATTATTTCTGAATCATTCCTCACAGAGATTTGTCTTGTCAGTCTGCTCCTAAATCCTCAGGTGACAGAGATCCCATCACTGGTTTGAATGCTTTGCTCAGATGTAGCAAGAGAGCTTACCTGAGTACAAAGACTTAGGGAAGTCAGGAGGAGAAAGTGGAGAAAGAGAAACTGAGCTATACAACACATTCATTTCATCTAGAGAGGGTGGAGGAAGGTAGGAAGATGGTAAACAAAATGAAAAAAAAGTTTATATTTGCATTTGCTAAGGGTGAAGTAGAAAATAGGGCTACAGACTTTTTTAGCTATGACTTGGACTGTCAGTATTTTTTGCATCCGTCTACACTATTTCATTAGAAAGAAGCATTATACTTTTGGGGAAGGCAGGGAAAGTATTTAGTTTTGGAAAAGGAACATTTTGTGTTATTTTTTAGACTTCAAACATCTGCCGGTCAGCAAGAATAGGTAGTACTCCTGACTCTGAGAGAGGTTAGATTTTGGGACAGTGTACTAAAACAACAAATAAGTGAGCCAAAATCCTAAAGAGGTTTAATATGGAACTTGATTATTTTCATGGGAATAGTCTTTTTTATGCTGTTATCTCTCAAATTGAACAGCAATCACATCTCTTTTCTACCTGTATATGTCTACCTGTACCCATATTTTATTTTTGTCTTCTTTTATTCATTACAATATATGTATTTTATTTTTAGAACCTTACCTTCTCATTCAGTTACTATGTGGCTTCTGTCTTCTGCTTAGTTTCTGCTATATGTTATTTTTTAATATAGTCACTAGTTCAGTGTTTATCCTTAGATATTGAAACCTGTGAAAAAGACCTATTTTTTGCTTTATTGCTAGCTTAACTATTGAGAAATTCTTTTTAATATATTGCAAGAAAGCAACTGAATGATGGCATTAGGCACCCTAACAAGATTAAAAAGAAGAGTCTTTTTATATGACAGGGCTGCTAATTTCAGCCCTGCATTGTGGCCAGCAATGTTTGATAATATTTTTCTTTTTCTCATTCTTTACTCTGGCTGTCAATCACTTTGGACCATTTTTGCTCCCGTTCTGCTGAAACGGCATACTTCTCATTCCAGTTGCCTTTAACAAAGGCACAGCTTTCATTTCTACATCTTGTTAACTGATACAATGCAAAGACTGGACCAGACTTTCTTCTCTGCTCGCACCTTCCAGTGTGCCTCTGTAGCTCAGTGGTGTCTATAAGCTTTTTCAGGGAATACTCTTTATCATCCAAGTCCATTCAGCTATATAAATGTTGTTAAACAAGTGCCTTTTGCTGTTCAATTTCACTAGAACTCCCTCATCAAAGGCAATTTTCCAGGGGGAAAATTGTCGTTTCAGTCCCAGGTCCTACACACTCCACCAGGCTCTTTTCTTTGCTGAAAATATCCCACTACACCTGCAAGGAGCTAAGTGGTTTGAATCTGTGACGTGTAGAGTTAGATGCTTAGGTGATGTAAGGCAGGATGGCCCCATTAACTTCAGCAGAGCCCTGCTGATTCACAACAACAAATCATCATCATTTTTCTTGGATTAAGATGCCACAGATACAGAATTTGCATGTCGATAACCTTTATAAAGTGTGAGAAGGGTTTGGAGACCAGAGACAGAGTTGAGAGAAGCAACTGGAAAGAAATAAGATTCAGATAGAAGTTTCTGGGGCCACAGAAGATCTCAGTAACAGAAATGTGAAAGCTGGAAGTTTGGATGGCAGCTGATGGGAGTCATCAGAGCAGAAGCAGATGGACACAAAGCTATTAGATAGCTTCTAGCATCGTTTCCATTCAGTTCATAAGCTCCAATCTGTTGAAATGGACATCTTCAGGTGTAGAGAGGTCAGAGATTTAGATGACAATGACAGGGATATTGATATGGACTTTAAATCTTATATTAATCTACGAGGGTTCTTGATAGCCATTTACCTAGGTTCATTACTGTGTTTGTCTGTGGTTTTTTAGCATAACAGCATATTTATACATCCAGAACTACAATATAATACTGTGCCATAAAGAACACACACAAAATTAATTAAAGTTAAAACATTAAAATTTATTTTAAAATGTAGGATTAACATTTTAAAATGTATTATTTGCAATTCAAACCTTGGTAACATCCACAATTCCTTGAAAGTTTTTTCCTCAGCTCCGAAGGCCTTGAAGAGCGCCCCAGTCCAGTCCCCGACGACCCGTATGTGAACACTGAAGAAGTCCTCCTCAGGAGCTGAGGTGAGCGTGAAAGGGTGCCACTCCAGCTGTGAGATTGATGGGCACTGTAGAAAGATGTATTGACCAGGTCCCATTTTAAAGCCACTTTTCTTCATGTGAAGCTCAAGGACTCCAGAAGAATGTGTCACCACCTAAACAGTAATAGGAAGATCTGCTTCATTTTCCTTCGGAAGAGTAACTGTTTGTTTCCATTAAGTTACAGGTGACTTTGCAATCATTTCTACTTGAGTTCAAGCACAAGTTAATGTAAATTGGGATGCATAGTAATTTTTAAATGTCGTGTAAATTATGGCCTAAACTGCATGTTGCAGTGCTGTTGCTGCCAAATAGCTTGAGAACACATACAGTGTCTGTCACGGGGCAGCTTGCTTTGTGAGTGTGAGAGGCAGAGAAATGGCTGTAGCAATTGAAAAAATTGTCAACTTTCTGTCTTAGTAGAGCCTATACAAAAGTATTCCTTAATAGACTGGAATAATTGCCCAGTTTGGCTTTCATGTAGCACAGTTAACATGTATGGGATTATTGTTGGCTTGGCAAGAAGAAAAAAAGCCAGTGAGCTCAATTCAAATATACTTTTATTGAGAGGTAATCTCAGTTAAGCAGCCAGTTTTATATGTCACACATAGTACACTGAGATCCTCAGATCCCAGCCACTCTGTGAAATCAGCAGCAAGACTTATCCGACATGCTTTTCCCCTCACACAAGATAAGCCTGTTTCTGATCACCAGCTCGACACGTGTGGGCTTGGCTGCTACAATCACAGCATCCACTCAGCTGTGACTGAAACAGGCCCTTAACACGCAGAGATGTTTACAACTGGGATAAATTATTACAGCTGTATTAATGAAGCTTCGGCTATTTATGCTGAATGATAGTAAAATGCTAAATCTCCTTGGAAGGCTCCAGATTTGAAAGTAAAAGCCATGTCCTACTGAAGTCGAAGTCCTGCAAAGATTCGTCTCTGCCATTTACTGCAGAAGTCCATGGTTTCCAGTTCAGTGCAGAGACCCCCTGCACAGAGGGTTGTGTTATGGTGGTGCAGTCTTGTAAGTCTGGTACTTCAGTAATCAAATTGGGTCCTGTATGGAATATTCTTATGAACTTGCTAGTGAAATAAGTGCAAAACCTAAAATCAATACTTGGCTGAATGATATAAGAGTTGCTGAAGCTAGGAGTGAAAACCGAGGTTATAATATAAAGGAGTTATCTACAAAAGATAAAAAAAAATTCATTGACATAACGAGGTTTTTTTTACACAGACATGCAAGCTCTGTTACATACCTTAGTAATGACCACCTCCTGTCGAAATCTCCAAAATCTAACAATTCTTTCACAGATATACAGCAACATTGGACTTAGAACCCACTTCCAAGCCTGTAGAAAGTTGCATATTAAAAAAACAACAATTATTTTAATTTCTAAAAACATATTTTGCATTTCTGGTTTAAGTCAGCAGGTAGCCTAAAATGAAAGTATTTGATTTCTCTCCCGTGATCTTTGGTTTGCCTTTCTCAGGGGAGTATTTCTGTTGACACTGTAGCAGTTCTGGCTTTCTTGTGGAACAGACATATGGGACTCCTTCACAGATGCACTCCAAAAGCATCGCTAATATCAATCTGTATTCTGGCCAAGAAGGGTGCTTTAGAATTTTTTCCTAGTAAAAGGCAGAAGGATTAATCTATTTAGGTGTTACATATAGACATCATTGGACCTGAAGACGTATAGATGCATACATTTATTCAATATTACCCATAGACTTACTATTTTTTTGCTCTTCAAAATCTAAAATATTTCAGAAGGGTCAGATAGGAGTAGCACTTATTGTCAGCTGTGATCTTTCTGATGCTGCATGAGAAAACATTAAGTCCCAAATATTCAATTAGAGGAATGGGTTCTATTTCCATTTAATCCATTAGTCGGCTCTGTATCAATAAATGTGTTTTTTTGATCCAGGATACTAAGCTGGTCATGCTTTAAGTATTGCAGATGATTGCTGTGCTTGTAATCGTATCTACTGATCACTGTAACAATCAAAGACACTTGGCTATTCAAGTATACTAGCTGATGATTTCACCGAGTTGCACTAATAGCTGAGATAATTAGATGTAATTGAATCTTCACGATTTAAAAAAAAAATATATTTTTTTTTTTCCTCTTTTTTTCCTGGAAGAGATACCCTTTTATTTCCAGTTTTGTTAATTACACAGATTATTGTAGCAAACTGAAGACTCCACAATCATGTGCCTTTTAAAATCTCAGAAGAGTAACTTTACTTGCTGAAACATTGACTTTGCTCCACAAGCTGGGTAACGGGGGTTATAAAGTATCTTTTATGAGAAGCAAACCATAAAATTACGTGGCTTCCTTAGAAAGTGCTAAGAGGATGGAGTGGCAATTTCCCAAGGTTAAGTCTTGAAAATTAAATTAAAAAAAAATGCATGATTTAATAATGGGAATGTACCAGCACAAGCTAGAAGATTCTCAGTTAAAGCAGAAACTCAACACATCCGTTGTCCCTAAATACTACAGGTGTCTCTGCACAGTGGGTAATCTCACATGTCTTGAATATATTTGCATATATCAAGCCACAATAATGATGAAACCTACTTTTCTTCCCTTCCATTTGTGCTACCTGTAAATAAAAGCACATGACAGGAATGTTAAGGCTGCAGGCTACCCTGTGGGAGAGCTCAGCTGAGATTTCAAGTGTGCCATCGCTCCAGTGCAACGGAGCATTGAATCCAAAATATCTTTTGGCTGGGTTGGGACAACAGGGCATCCACCAGAAGGGATGGGCTGCCAGGCAACACGGCTCTTGGCTGACTAATCAGGACATCGGTATTCTTGACCAAGTGGTGTTTCCTCTCTGTAATGAGAATGAACTGAGCCGGGGCAGTGATGGCTCAGGAAACACTGGGAGGATAAAAGTCTGGATGCCCCAGGTGCAACAGAAGTGCTTCATCGTCCTCAGTAGGAGCCAGATCAGGCTCCTACCTGCTGAAATATGTAGCAGGGGTGCAGATGACAGAGAGAGGGGCTTTGCCGTGGTAGCCTCCTCCAGGAGCAGCAATTCCTACAGTGCACAATGCTGTCCCCTCCGTGCACCAACCCCTGCCAGCTCTGCACAAGTCTCACCGTGGCTTTTTACCCTCTGAATGAATTTGTGCTAACTGCGGTGTCTAGCAGGTATCACACCATAGCACATTACCCACCCAGCAAAGCACTCTTCTTAGAGATGATCTATATGCCATATGGTATTATCACAATTCATTGAAAGTAATGTGCCTTTGCAAGTATGGCCTTGGGTATGCAGGGAAGTGTGGCAAAATAGGTTTAACACGGGGAAGTGGAAGTTCTCTCCAGTTAGCTTTATGATAATGAATGTGAAGACATGCTGTTGGAAGCAAGTTTGTGTCTGTATTCACGGTGCATAGCCATGTATTGATTTTTACGGTGACACTGTAGCTGAAATTTTTAGAGAGGCATACATTTTCCCATTAATATGCAGGTTGGATAGTGGCTAACAATAGTTTAGTTTAAGAAAAATCTATGTCAGCCATTAAAAGAGCTATGAGGCACTGAATGCTAATTTTTCTCCTTTACTGTAAGATTTCCTTTGGTGTGTTTTCTCTTTTTGGAAGGAACAACAAAAACTTGCATATGAGCAAGCTAAATCTTGAGCTGTAAATGTTAAATGATTTTGTTTGGATGCTAGACATCTGACATACTGTACAAGTCTGCTCCTTAATTACCCCCTGTGGATTTGCAATCTTGTTGCAGCAAAACCACCCTTCCGTGGGACATTTTTCCTGCCTTTTGCTTTCATAATTCATTGTTTAAAATTCTCTCCTTTTTACCTAACTTAAGACATCAAAGCTGGACAATGTGAAGCATGGGGCCCAAAGCAAGGACATAGTTTTATTTCCAAGTTACTCTCCCTTGGTATTTTGACTATCCATATTAAAGTACTATTAGTTAAAAAAGTAATATTAATTTGCATCCCTAGCTTTAGTGTTCCATCCTATTTTCTGTATCTCTACACTCATAAGGTTTTTGCTTGGAGGCTATGTTTGTGTAAGGAACACATCTAGGACGTCGGTGACACTAAATAATTAAAAATAAATGTACATACACAACGTATTTTAATAGAATACCATTCTGAAATCCATACCCTTCAAAGGGAAAGTTGCCTAACTGAAGGATCTTGCAGGAGTAAATTATTTATTAATAACACCAAAATTTTACACATCACTCTTCATCTATACCTGTCAATACTGATTACAGGGGAGGCTGGGATCACAATCTTTATCCACAGGGGGAGGTCATGGAACAGAAATATCACACTATTCTCTAAAAAACACTTACGCACACTCCAGCCCTCTGCTCCCTAAAGACTTTTGGCCTTCCGAGGGAGGACATTAAGTTAGAAACAGAAGACAAACATCACTCTTACCACAGGTTTGTTGCCGGAAAACTGCGGCAAAGGGCACTGAGTGGCATTTTCCCATTCCAAGTAGTGATCTTTACAGTAAGTGGCATTGTGAAGCAGCAGGCTCTGAGGCGTCTGACCTCGGACAAGCTGGCTTAAAACAAAAAAAATGTTCAACAGTGACATGCTTCTTTGCAAGGTTTCTGTAGGATTTGCACTAGTAGTCAACTGCAGTTTCAGAGATAGCAGAAAGTTCAAGAACTGAAAGTTCAAAAACTGGTCATTTCAGTCCTTTTCTGTTCTCTTGTTCAAATTACCTTTCCTTTAGCTTTGCCATGACTTTTTGACCAAATGTAAGAAGTGTGCTGTAGTTTCAGTATACATCAATGCAGCTGAAGCGTGGAGAGTCCTTGCATAGAAAATGTATATTTTGCTGTTTGTGGCAAAACTAGAATGATTTCCAAGTTCTTTGCAGCAGACACTTTGACCTTCTCTGTATATAAGCATCTGGTATTGTTTGGAAAAATAATAAAATTTAATAGTGACAGACCTTTTCTTTCCTTTACTCCTTTCTAAACGCATTTTTGAAAGCTGCAAATAGAGTTGGAGGACTGCAATTAGATGTATACTCTCTAAACATATTAAATTCTAGCTTCTTTACTTCTGAGTGTTAATGATGTGAATTTTCCCCAACATATCAATCTTGACTGTTCAGTTTAATGGGTTTCAGCTGGTGTTGATTATGGGTAGAGAAGGAAGATTTTTATGGGGAAACCCTGTTTGTTTCATATTGTTTCTCTAAATTTTCCATTCCATACTTTGGCTCTACAACATCTGGCTCACCTCTCCTGCCCACTAGTCTAGTAAGCCACATGGAGATAAGAAGTGCTGCCTTCCTTTACATGGGCTTTGTTACAGGCTTCAGACAGAAAGACAGAAAAGGAGGTAGGCTTGAGTGAGGTTTTTTCAGACATCTGGGAAGGAGGAAGAGAGGGGAACTGGATGAAACCTTGGGTTTTGACTCCTTTTCATAAATGGGGTAGTGGTAGGGATGTGCTGGGGGAAGAAGGAGCTGCTGTGCTGCAGGGCGCTCCCGGTTTCAGGGACACCTCATGCTGAGGACTGTCAATCAACTGGCTAGGCAGAGGGAGCTTACAAAGCTGAAGGTTTAAAGGGTACATTACAGTTTGAAATTGGATTCTAAAAGATTTGCCAGAAGAGGGGAGGGGGCCCTTTTAATCAGGCCAGGATACAGTTTACAGCATTTGTTTGCAGCTGTGCCTCTGAAACTTGGGACTAATTAATTGGGCCAGTTTCAGGAACACTCAAAGCCAAACTGAATGTGGCAGCTCTCAAATTGCAAGGAAAGAGGTGGGAAAAGTATCACGCCACAAAACATCATGCCAGCCCGTTTCCTGACCTGTGGTGACGCCATGTACCTGCAGAGAGCAGGCACACACACACACCACTGTGGAAGTTCCCCTGTCTCCAAGAGTAGTGGTCATACGTACTCCAGTGGTGGGTGATACCATCTCAATGTTTTATGAGAGACACAAAAAGTGTATTGCGGTAACACCAAGTGACTCTTGTCTTCAGATCCAAAAAACTTCACTACAGCTGGAGGCCACGTGTGTGGTAGACAGACAGCAGGAAAAGATCTACGGAGCAGAGCAGTCTTTGCTGAGGGCCTTGCACTGAACATGTTTGAGGGCTTCCTAGGGATTATGTCTAGGTCTGGTTTGGTCCCTTAGTGCTTAGCATGGAGAGATGCGTTCCTGTCAGTGCAGTTTCATCCCAAAACACTCCCTCAGAAAAGTGGTGTGTTTTAATTTCCAAATGTTTTCATTTTGCAATCTGTCTACAAGCAAAGGTCCCAACAGTTTGTTAATAGAAGAGCACAGTGTTATAGATCTGAATTATTATTAATGCTTATAAGTATCTGAAGGGTGGGTTGAAGGAGGATGGAGCCAGACTCTTTTCAGTGGTTCCCAGTGTCAGGACAAGGGGCAATGGGCACAAACTGGAAGATACGAAGTTCCATTCGAATATGAGGAGAAACTTCTTTAGGGTGAGCATGACAGAGCCCTGGCAGAGGCTGCCCAGGGAGGGTGTGGAGTTCCCTTCTCTGGAGACCTTCAAGACTCGCCTGGATGCAGTCCTGAGTGATGTGCTCTGGGCAATGCTGTTTTAGCAGGGGAGTTAGACTAGATGATCTCTAGAGGTTCCTTCCAGCTCCAATAATTCCGTGATTCTATGAATCGTTTTACATCCCAAAGTGTATACATACACCCCGTGCAGTTTATGTAGACACTTACCCCATACCATGGATTATTAAACCAGTGAAGAAAACCACAAAGAGGTGATGTGTGTACCAGAACACCTCATAGCATGACCTTCTGATGATTTCAGTGGATGAAGTCATGATCAAAATTAAAGCCACAGTTATCACAACTCCGGTTATTCCAGCTACTGTGGTTAGTAGCTCTCCTGTTGTGTTCTAGAAAAATAATACAGAATTAGTATTAGTAGTTATTGTTATAATGTTATTTTTATTACTATTTCTGTTGCTATTATTACTGTTACTGCTATGACAGATGAAGCCACAATCTAAGATATATTTTCAGCATAGGAACAAAACCAGAACAAGACACAGAGACAAAGCAAACCTCCATTTTACCACAGAAAAGCATGGAAAAATATCCCTCTGCTCTGTTTCCACTCAGGCTTGTCCCTGACAGATGTGTAAATGTTTGCTGCCACTTATCTGTTTCGGCAATTGAAAGGAGGAAATTAGGCAGTCTCATTGGTACTTTTATCTATTTTACTTACATAAAAGTGTCTCAGAAAAGAAAAGGACACTGATTAGAAAAACTAGAAGATTAAACCTAGAGATGTAATAAGCAAAACAGCACCAGAAGCCAGCTTATTCATGTGAGGGTAACAAAGTGAGGCGCTAAGACACCTGTGATCATAAAGTCATGGGGCTGGGGCTCTTTTGTGCTTATTTTATTTCAAAGTTTGTGAGTTTTCAGCAGCTTTGAAATGGTGTATAAAAATACATGCTCTCATCTACCTAAACAGCATACCTCATTTACCTGTTCCTTACGTTTACCTTAAGATACACTGGATGATACTTGGTTTTATTTTTTAAAAGACATCCGTATATTTTTATGCTTGTTGTGATGAAGCATTAATATGCTAGGCTAGAACATGTTCCTTCTTGTTCATGACTCACAGACATCAGCACAGGTCTGTTGCATCTGTCTAAACCCACCAAAATAAACTAAAGTGAGAATGAAGATGTATTTTGAACACAACAGTCAGATGCTGATCTCAGTTATAAAGTGCAATTCGTGAAGAACTGCAGTAAGAATCTCACACGCAAGATGAGACTCAAGCTAAATATGCCAGCAGAGTGTAAATGAAGCCCTCATTTGGCCTGCAAAGCATATATATCTGTTTTCCTGGTGTTGATGCGCAGGAATGGAGTAGCTCAGCATGCCTTCTGGATCCTGAGTTGGTTCTACGGCTTAATACACTGGGAGAAAAAAAAAGCCCTATATTGTACTTGTAAAGTGCACTCATTTGATATGGAAATCCTAGAGGTGATAAAATTCCACACTGCCATTTTTACAGTCACTTTTTACAGTAAAATCATTCTTTCAAATGTTCACACTTGACAGCACACAGTACATTTTCAAATTGGTGCCTGTGAAGAGTGTGTTCAGATCCTATTACATATTAACAGGATTGATCTAGGTGATATTTTGAACATTTCTACTACAGTGGCTAGTTTGAATATTGAGATGAAACAAGGAAAAATGTCAAAGACACTTAGTACATTGCTACTACAGAGATAGGATAAAACTGAAAAGAAAGCCAGAATTGTTGCTCTCAGAACTTTCTCCTCTGAAGTTAGAAGCAATCTTTTATTTGCTTTCCTTCATAACTTATTAATTCTGAGTGTAGCTACTGAGACACAAGTGGATGATAAAAGAAATATAAATATTATAGGTTAGAGTAAAATGTAGGCTGCAAATTGGAAGGTAATTGTGGGACGTATTACTGTAAGAAATCTGGCAAAGATCTCAAAAAAATGTTAGCCTTCCTTCTCAGGATCTTAATGCTAATTAAAGGCCTACATCCCAATTATATCACCATGGGAAGGCTTAGTGGAGAAAAAAAAATGCATGCTGAAAGATGGTAGGTTCTCATTCACAGCTGTGAGCTTGGTTCTGTTGCTGGGGAGCATCTCATGTGCATGCAGTGAGTGGGCACCAGCTGTACTGAAAGACACTGCAGCCCAGTCCTTGGCTGCCTGTCCTGTTCTGATAGACCTGACCACCTCGTCAACACTCACATCGAGACTTTTGTATTCATACCATTGAGACCATCAATTTGCTTGATTTTCTTCAAAGTTGAGAATCGTTTACTTGTTTGTTTTGAAAGATGCAAAAATCACAAGCTGGAAAGGGACTGAGAAAAAGCAGGACAAACTGCCTTGTAATTGAAAAGTACTATCGGATATTACTGACGGCTGTCCAGCCATCATCTCACTTCATTTCTTGTTTCGGTGGAACACACCACTGATTGAAAGAGCCCCACTCTGTCCAGTTCAAGCAGTCTTTATTGCGTGCTGCCTCTGTGGGAATTTTCTGAAGAGCAGAAACAATGAGTGTGGCAGTCTCACCAGGGCCATTTCAGACCCTGAAGTATATAACAGTACACAACAGCATACACAGGCAAACGGATAACATAAATGTGATCTATAGCATAACGGAATAAGGAAAAAAAAATATTAACTTCTGCATATTTTATATGCACACCTTGCAGAAAGGGTCTGTTTTTCTTTATGTTATGAGTAGTGTGAGAGCTTGCAACATTGTCGTGAGATAGCCAAGGAAGTGGACAGGAGGCAAAGTCAATTTTTTCCCCAAAGCAAACAAAACCGTTTATTTGCAGGGCTGAGGTGCCCCTAGTCCTGCTGGAGGACTCTGGGGAGGACACAGAAGCAGCAGTGTTTCCATGCACTGCTTGCTATACACAGCAAGACTCTGGGTGGTCTTGCATGTGCTCTTCCTTGGGCAGCCACTCTCGACATATAACGGGGCAGAATAAGCCCTTGGATTGAGAAGATACTGCTCGACCATGGGGAGAGACAAATAGCAACTATGAAAGAAACATTGCCAAGTGTTACAGCTCTTGTTGGTTTTTCTTCCTGATGTTTTGTTTTATTTTTCCTTTCTGGAAATAACTTGTGTTTGTTCCATGTATCGATAGTTTACTTTTTCTGTAAATTCTTTGTAGGTTCATTTCATTGTCTGCTATTCACAACACTCCTTATCCTCTCCCCTCTCGCCCCCCCAAGCTGTCTCCTGACAAACTAATTAAAATACTGTAGGCATTTCTTTGAGCTTAGTAACCTGAAAATTGCAGCTCTGAGTAAGTGTTTTCAGCTGAAATTGAGGTTAACCTTTGGCAGCACCTTCTCGCTCTGGTTAAAAGGCTTTGAAATACAGTTTTACCGACAATAGAATCCACAGAGGAAAACTTTTTAGATGAGAAAAACCAAAAAGTGACAGCTTACCGTTTCATAGGTCCTGATTGGGTTCAAGTAGCTTTCATTTGGGCTCTTGCCAAGGCCAGAAAGTTTATTCCGTAATGCCCCAGCTTCCTTCGACTGGCTGGTATGATACCGCTCAATGTTGATCAAGTGGGCAACAATATGGATGGCTGCATGAGAGAAAGAGTGGTGTGAAATTACAGAGACATTTCTACATGTCCACAGTGCCAGAAGGGACTTCATTAAGCACACTACTGAAAAGCTTGGGTGTACAATGGGGAGCTTTCCACGGGTTAAGCTGTCAACAGAAGGAAAATTTTATTAAACTTGTGTCTAATATGAAGCAGCTGCTTCACATTGGAGAGAAGAGGAACAGCTCCAGGGTCACCTCCCATGTTTACAGTCAAGTGCCCTGCAGTCTTCAGTGTCACCAAAGGAGGACCTCTTGAGGGATGATATAAAGGTGTTTGCCTGTTTTCAAATTGTTCAAAATGAGGTAAACTGATTAAACCCCCTACTTTTTTATTAACATACTAGGATGTGCCACGGTCTAATACTACTATGCAGTCTGTTTTGGGCACTGACCAGTTTGCAACTCAAACCAGGGAGATCTAAAAGATGCATTCAATATCTTTCCCCTATTAACAAGTAGCTATAGGATTACTGTATGCACTTAGGTCCTATGGAAGCCACAGGAAGTATGATGTTAAGGGAGAAGTCTGAATCGCAGTGTTAGATCTGCTTTGTCCTGGGCATCATATATCATCTCTACTGCTGGCCTGCTCCCAAAAATTATATGAAATGGTCAGTTTGAAAAAATGCCTCAGAGTGATGCAAGAACTCCCCTGCAATTATTTTCCTGAGCAGAAATATGATAATTTCAAAGGAGGGGAAAAGGAAGGATTTTGTTTTATTAATATAGATAAAGCTGTAATCATGCTAGGTGCAGAGTTTCAGTATGAGAGATTCTCAAATCCATTACAGGAAAGTTGTAATTAATGCAAATTATTAAATGCCAAAGGATGAAAAAATGACAATGAAAAACAATTATATGTTTACAGTATAGCTATTAGGATATGCTATTTCTAGTTTTTATAATTAGCTTCCCATTATCTCTTTCAGTGTTTATCTGTTCCCGTCCCTGACCATTTAAAAAGCCTTTCTAAAAGGTAGTACTTTTAGTAAACTGAACATGATCTCCTTCCCTGAACAATATTATTTCAAAAGAAGATTCTTTTTCCCTTTTCCCTTTTTCTTTTTTCTTCTTTTTTTCTGTTTTTTCTCTTTTCATGTTTTCTCTTCTCTTCTCCCTTCTTTCCTCTTTCTTTTTTTAAAATTTGTCTTCTTTTACTTGTATCTATTTGCACAAAAGTAATGTCTTACTGTGCCAGTCACTTTGTAATCATAGATGAAAACACAGGATTAAATCCATAAGGACTTTGGTATTGCTAAGTCTTTTAGATACCTATCCACTTCGTGAGCTCCTCTCTCTGCAAGGAGGAGTCCAACTCCTCTGCAGAGCCTGGGGAGAACTGTGGGCATGGGAATACGAGTTAGGGTAGGATGCTGGTCATGGAAATAGCCACTGCAAAATGGTATAAGATTGTACTCTTTCCACCAGCAGTTGGGTAGCCCATGAGTCCAGGCTGGAGAGAGGTTATTTTCACTCCAGTCTTCTGGATCTTCTGAGATGATCCTTCTAGAGCAGTAGATGTGCTGTGGTTGCTTGACTGTCAGGTTGCACTTCATTCAAAATATAATGTTAGCTTAAGGACTTCCCACTACCAGTCCCTAACACCTGCTTCACCTCATTGCCCCATGCTTAGATACTCACTGGGAGATGAAAGATCTATTATAAAATCCTTGTTACATTACATTTAAAGTAGGGCTTTAATTCGAACCACATATCCTAGTCACTGGGCTGACTGGTTATTCTCTTGTGAGCTGTCTCCTGATGAAAACCTTAATAAAAATAATCAAATATTTACTGACACAGGCATCCCAAGTGAATATCCTGAGCACCCAAACTGAAAAATCAAGCTGTTTTTTCTGAAGTTTTGGCCCAATGAATGATAAATTATTTATCCAAGCTGAAATAGCTTCAGCAGAATTGAGACTGAATCCAAATGGGTATGAACTGCCCAGAGATAAAATGAGCCTGGAAATTAGAAGACAGATTCAAGCCATCAAAGGAATGAGACTCTAAAATAACCTTTCAATAAATGGGATAATGGGATCAAGCAATCTAAGCAGCTTTCAGCTGAAGGTTGGTCATTTTATGAAATAGCATATGTGACGTGACTGTGAGCATTAGAGGGTATTGGACTCAGTGACCCGGCATGTCCTGCCTACGTTGTTATGGATTAGGTGCTGCATGTGAAACAACACGACCAACATCAGGGAAGGAGATGCTCCCCAGAGCCTGAGTGTGAGAGGGTGCTCCCAGCACCTTGGCAGCGGCTGGATGCTGGAAGGAAGATTGCACAAGACCACAAGCAACGAGTGGAGTGAGATGTGTGGATTCAGACTGTCAAAACCCAGAAGCCTGAGAGGCTCTAAGCTGCAGGGTTTAGGTGGCAGCTGTGTGGGGGCTGTGGCAATCTGTTCCCCAGCGTACAACTGATGTATAAGCAGTATATAAACACTGTTTATGTATTAAAGTGTAACAGCACTTTTAAGTGCTGAGTGGGAAGAAGGGGGAGCTGTTTCTGCAAGGGGCTCCTTTCAGAACAGATGTTTTGGCCTGTTAAGGATGTTATCAGATCCAGCTGGAAGGGAACCAAGTCATTGCTTGATGAGGACCTGATTTCTCTGACATCTGAAACAGCTCACTTGGAGCACAGGAGCGTGGGGTAATGGGCCACTGCCTGCGGTAGGTTGTGGAGCTACATGCTGCATGTAGTCCAGCACTGGACTGAGGGAAAGAAGAAAGAAAGATTTCAAAGGATGGAAAGCCTTGACAAAGAATCTGACTGGGCTTCCACTGAGCCATTATATCTTGGCATCTGCTAGTGATTATTGGTTCAATCAGTAATGGTACTTGGGCCTCTTGTCCCTACCTGCAGGATGTTCTGTATAACTCTGATATGATGTAGTAGTCACCATAGTCTTGGGACCAGGTGAGTTTCATACAGTTGCGATCCATACTGTTGTTTTACCAAGTGTTCCCTGCAACGTATAAAGTCAGAGATTTGGACTAGCCTTAAAGCTCACTTAAAGTAGCAACATTGACTAGAGGTGGCAGTTTGAATCTGTCTTCAGAGCTTAACACACTTTCTCCCTTTCACCTTCAAAACGCATAGATTTTTCTGCAGATTGCAAAATATTCATGTACAATGATGACTTTTCTGTTGTTTAGAAGGCTATGGAGCCTTGCACTTTCCTCGAAGTGCGGGATTGTACATCATTTGTACAAATTCCAGTCATGCCAGTGGCAACAGGAAACCTAGCGCTATCTGGTATATGCTGAGTGTTGAGAATGAAATGAGGTGGTAGTTTCTTCCAGACAGAGGTCCAGATTTCCTAACAGTGTGTTTGCAATCTTGAACAGGAAAAGACTGTGGGTTGAGTAGACAGAGCTTCCCAAGAAGGTCTCAGTCCTAAGGTTTGTGAAGGGTAATCACACTGCAACTTTTCCCTGGAAGAAGAGTTCCACTTTCTGCAGCTTAACCTAATGAGATTTTTCTCCAGGCTACTAAAGGACACTGTTTTGTCCATCTGCATATTTTTCTGCTTTACTGTTTTACTGTCAGTGGAAAGATCATCACACCCTCTTCTTTGGGATTTACCATGTCTTCCCTTTTGGATGACATTCCCTCCAGCTTTCAGCTAACAGGTAGAGGATATTACAAGTGCAGAAGACTTCCAGAATGCATAGGAGAGGTCTTTTCTGTAAGCTATTCTGTGGTAGCTGTTAACATACAGAGTATAATGATATACTGGAAATATTAACATTCAAGCTAATGATGTACTAAATATGTTGGTTTACCTGAGTCTCCCATGATCTTAAATATTGCCTAGAGTATTATTAGATTAATAATTCTCATGATTTTTTGTGTGCTGGTAGGATAAAATGATGCAATCTGAAAGTGAATTATAGCTGGATGGTAAGAGTAATGCCAAGATCTAATTCCATTTTCAGTGTGGTTCATTTAATGTACAATAGTTATAGCAGACTAAAAAGTCTGGCACTGGATACGTTGCCATTAGCTAAAATATTTTACATCTCTAAAGTGCATTTTCTGAAGATCCTTTGCATCTGTAGA